>LBNU01023977.1:18239-61273 GCA_014162995.1 Artemisia annua
ATCTTGCTACTTCAATTCTCACTTTGGCCTTTGAAGCTTATTTACTGAGCTTAAATTGCCAATATAAAAAGTTGCAGGGTTGTTTGGTACTGCAGTGTACTGGATTTGCTTATTTGCTTATACAAGCTTATTTGGTGAATCCAGTGCACTAAACTTGTTCATATATAACCATTATACATGTACAAATATACTTTTTACTTTTGTTTTGACTGTATAGCTTTTCTCAAGCTTGTTTAGAGCTTATGACCCAACTGTGAGCCAAAAGCTCAACTGAAGTGGTCATAAGCTCTCAAACAGCTTATTTTTAAGTTTTAAAAATATTTCCTGTTTTAAAGTTGTTTATATATATGTTCTTAATATGTTTGTAAAGAGAAAAAAATATATATATAATTTTTGCAAAAAGGGGTGAGGCAGGCTCGAACCTGAGACCTCCCCCTTATAAGCTGTTTAAGCTTATTGTACAGCTTATTTATAAGCATTTTTGAGTTTTTATATTTTTTACACCTTTCTGCATATATGTAATATTTGTACAAATTTTCTCAGAATTTTTAGTTTTCATTTAGTATTTATAAAATTCATTTTAGTTTATATAGTTTTAGTTAAATAAATTAAATTAATATCTTTTACTATATAATTTTAATCTAGGATAACTTTTTATAATTTTTCTAACTTTTATAAGTTATTAGGATTATTTAAAAATTAAGTTTGCAATTTGTACTGTTCATATGGTAGTTTTTATAATTTAAATTAATTAAATAGTTAATTAATAAATAAATAGTAAATAATTAATAACAAATAGGATAATTGTATAATAAATATAATTTTCAGTTTCAGAAATTCTTTTATGTTATTTAAACTTTTCTAAGTTTTTATTTTAATTTTCTAGGCTTTATTTTACATTTTCTTATTTTTAGGTAATTAATAAATAGTTAATAAAAGTTTTTAATTAATAGTAAATATATAATTACTTGTAAAAATAATTTTAATTTACCAATAATTTTCTTATCTTTTTAGGATCACAAAAATATAATTTTCACATTTGTGGGAGTTATATTGATCACTTTTCACTTTTTATTTTGTACGTAGACGTTTATTTAAACGTAAACGTACACGGTTTAGGTTTTTAGGTTTTCTTATCTTTTTAATAACTTTTTAAATAATAAGTAAACATTTTATTTTTATTTAATTTGCATTTAAGCCGCTAAGGCATGCAAATTCTACTATAGTTACATTTGATGATTTGTTTTTATACGTTTGTAAATTCTTTTACATTTTAATGTTTCTGATTGTACGTTTTTACTGATATAGCTGTGACAGAGCTATTACTATTCATATTCCCAGTGTTAGTCAATCAGATTCCTATTTTCATATATTCTATCACATCAACATCACATACATTCGTTGTACTGCAGAATGTCACACCTCATCAGGACATAAATGACCCGAGGATATAATTTTATACTCCTTGGTAAACTTCCATTCTTCTCCCAGGCTGTCTGACTTTTATGTTATGGTTGACCATTCACAAGTGGTTGACTGATATAAGTTGACTAGTTTGGGAGGAATCAAGTATAATGGTCGTCGGGTGAGTTTTCCTCATTGTAGTTCTCTAACAAATTATAACTCTTAGCTCAAGTTTTATTCATGTAAGATATATTAATTATTTGCAAGATAAGGATCCCGTCTCCTCACATGCCAATAACAAACGAAGTCGCTCAGCCACCCAAGGTAAGCAGACTCATTTGGTTTTACGTTGTTGGACTGATGAATATGGGATATGGCAGATGGTTTAAAGTATTTTAAATCCTTCCTTATTTGGTGTTGTTACATGTGTTAACACAAGACCTGAAAAGGACCTGAAAAGGGGCGCTCCAATTGATCATAAGAGATGAACAAGTTTCAGTTGTGCACCTTTCGGAACCGGCCAGGAAGCATTTCAGAAAAAAAAATTGATGTTACAGATCAGGTACGACGGGTTCTTTTAAGCATGAGTCACAACTTTATCTCAATGTAACGTATTTTTAAAAAAGTAAAAAAAATTGATGTTCATTGCAATTTATTTGTTGCAGTGTTTGGTGCTTGGGTTTTGAAAGAAAAGTAGTACATGTAAGATGCGAGAGATTGTAGGGGCATCTGTTTTAGGTAAGGTCAGCCCGGGTAAAATAGCTTTCGATAAAAGGAGATCAAAGTAATTTAAGTGTAGAAAATTGGACGGGTTGGTTAATGTGTCAATATAGATTAGGTTAATCCATCACTGCTTTAGCGTCGCTTTTTTTATTTACATGTTGAGATTATTATATCTTGGTTGAGTGTTCTGAAATTAAGCGTAATTATTTTGTAACAGGAGTTACTACAAGTGCACAAGTACATGCTGCATAGTGATGAAAGATGTGGAGAGGGCTTCAAATGAGCTTATCTGTGACAACCGTGATTTTAGCGGGTTAGTTTGACTAATAGTTTCGACCATTTGACTTTGTTTGGTGTGAATTAAGTGTTTATGTGGAGTATGTGTGTGAGATATGTATAATATATTTATGATAAGTATGAATGTGGCACTAAATCCCTGTTTGTGTGAGGTTGTTGTTATGATTTGAGGAGTATTAATTTTGGGTAAGTTCATTTTGATCGCCTTTGTGGTGTAGAAATGACTTGTGTAGCTTTGGTGTTTTGTGGTTTTTGCGTAACAAGTCTTCGTTCAAGTGTTTGAACGTTAGTAAGTTACGAGGAGATTGTTTTTATGAGCTGTGTTTATAAAAAGTGTGGAAATCTATTTTTGGAAACTTTGTTTTGAAAATGATTATTTTCCGGATTGTCGTAAAATTAAGGTTTATCGCGAATGACGTTAGGTTTCGTTATAGGAATAACATAAAATATGAAAAGTATGAGGTTTTTTTAGTAATAAATAATTTAATAAAAAAAATAATATATATATATATATATATATATATATATATTATATATATATATATATATTAATATATATATATATTATAATATATATATATATATAATATATAATATATATTATATATATTATATATACTTATAATATATATTTATATATATATTGTGTATAAAAATCGGCTAGGGAAAAAAGAAGAAAAGGAAACCAAATTTGAGCCCAATTACACACCTAATATAAGGATATCATAAATAATATTATAAACAAACCCCAACCACCCCCACAAACGTTTTTTTTTTTTGGAGTTTTTGGTCGTTTCCAAAGGGCAAGGAATTAGAAAAATTTAGGGTTTTCTTTTGGAGCTAAAAATCAAGTTCAACGTATATTTTTAAACTAGTTTTCATGTAATTATTTAGTTATTGTTATAATTTATGGATATAAATATGATGGATTTTAGGTTATAAACTTCTGTAAATTTATGATGTAAAACATGTTAGAATCATTAATTGATAATAGTATGATGATTGGTTAAGAGAATTGAGCGTAAAACGCGTTAGTTTGCAAGTTAGGGTTTGGACAGAATGTTAGGGCTGTAAAGATACGATGTTATTTAATAGATGGTGATGAGTTAGATCACGAATTTTAACTCTAAATTATAGTCCAGAGAAATAGCTTTCCAAAAAGTCCGACCACGACAGATTTCGAGGTCGGGAAGTTAGTCTTTTGATTTTTACAAGATAAGGTGTCAAAGCTGTTAAATCGGGACAGAATTTGGGTAAAAGTTTGATAGTGCTTTGTGGGTGAAATAGTGTTATTAAGGTTAGCCCTTCTAGGAAAGTTGAGTTTTAGGTTATCTTAGACTCCCACGAAAAGGATTCGCGATAAAAAGTTGTAGAAGTATTTTTCTAAAATCAAAACTTTTTGGTGTGCGTTCATATCCGAATCTGGATAATTGACAAGTTTGATTTTCTTATGGGTATTAGTGTGTGTTATTAGACAATGGACTTCTGGGATTAGCTTGTATGCTTATGAGAGACCATGTTGAATTTTTGGGGTGAGTTTTTAAGCTTTTATGGTTATTATTTTATGTGGGTGAATGTACCCTAAAATTCTGCGTTTTCTGAAAGTATAAGTGCAAGGGATTTAGTGAGTATTATTAGTTGTTGGTGTTTAGTATGGAGTCTAGGAGATCCATGGTGGATCATATGAACCTTAGACATCCATCATATGAGTATTTCATGGGTTATAGCTTTTAGCTTGGCCATGTGTAATGTGAATTTATTTGTGTGTTGTTTAGATTGTAATTGTAATTTGTTGGAAGCTGCAGAGTTAAGGTGAGTTCATAGTCCCATACTTTTTACTTTATTTTAAACTTGGGATGGGAATGATGCTTGTCTTAAATGATTTGAGTTACTGTGATTATGTGTGGTTTAAAAGCTTGGGCTTATAATGTTATCGTATGTATGCTATATGTGATGGTTATTATGAAGTGATGGTTATATGTTGTGATTATCGTGGTTTATCGGGAATTATCAGGCATGCATATCAGAGACTCAATTGGGAGGATGTTTATCCTGTCGCTCGCGCATGCGACCTAATTGATGTCTATATTGGAGCGGGGTACACGTTCCGTCCCAACTTATGTGTGATGTGGTACTTGGATCGGTTCGGTGGGCACGTTCGGCCCGATGGTTGCCTTTTTGTGTGATGGTTGGTTTGAGAATACATGTAGCTTGTATGATAACTATAATTATTTGTCCAGCTATGTTTTATAATCACAGTGAATCGGTTGCCTATTGTGTGTGAGTCTTAAACCTATGAATCTCACCAATATTATGTTGACGTTTTAAGCATCATTTTCAGGTGTGCTTTCTAAGGATAAGATAGAAGGATGCGATTAGACGAGACCTTAGTTGCATTGGAAGTGGTTTATCATCTTTGCTTGGACTTATGTATTGATTTGGATTTTGTTTTGGTATTTTATTTTGGGGTATTATTACAACACTTTGTGTTTGTGCTTTGCTCTATTTTTGTGCATGTAGTTGTTCTCTATGTAGACACCAGGTGTTGTGATGATATCCATGAAGTTACACCCTCGCGTTTCCGCCTTGGCGAGGTGTGACATTATCAGTGATCACAACATACAAGGGAAAGCACAACCAACATGTCCCAGTTTCTGTTCTGTTTTCTAACTTGCACACATAAACAGCGATACCAAAAATTTACAACTGAAGGCATGATAATCAAGATTGATCAAGACATTAGGGGGTACATGAATCGTTGCAAATGTTGCAACAGAAAAATCAAGCACCGACGACGTCACTGGCACTGTCAAGAACCTGGTACCACAATAACACCAAACTATAGGTATGCAATATCAACCTTTAATTTGGGCGACACAATTATTCATAAACCTAATGTACTTCTTCATAACAAAAACAATAAATTATATTTGCAGTTATTGCTTCAAATCTATATTTAAGGTTATAAAAAAAAATGAGTGGCTACAAACTCCATTATCACGTTTGCTAAATGTTAGGTTATATACAGCATTTTTTAAAAAAATGAACTAAATTTCAGGTTATAAAAAAAAAAGACCTAAGTTGTGACAGGATGTCATGAGTACTAACGCCTTCAATGAAACTGAGATTGTCCACATATTGGCAAGCCAACTCATTACAGTTGCACCCATGGCAGACACACCCTCTTTCTTCGATTGTATTGTCTCATATGTGGATCATCCCAACTCAGGTAACGTTGTCTTTGTTGTTGCTCACTACAGGTCATGTGCGTTTGCATCACCCATGCGTCTAGCTGTTGCCGCTGATGCGGTTTCTTGCTGCTGATGTCATTTGCCATTGCTGCTACCACCATTGTTGCTGATGCAATGATTAGAAAGTTAAGTTTTTGTCAACTAACATTGATGCTAAACCTTCTTAAGCTTATAAGGCAAACACAATCGCGTAAGTAGACTATTTATTTCGTTGTTTGGATTTAAATATATTTATACATTCCTTACAGTTGTTTGTTTTTCTCTTTTTAAAACTTTGTATACTAATAAAGAAAATTGAGTAAAAACTCATCCGTAAAGCATGAGCCACAACTTTATGTCAATGTCCGTGACCCAAATCCGTGGCCGAGTGACTTTTCATTTGATTATCAGCTCATCTTATGCTAGCATGCTAATAGAGCTGAACACAATGCTACGCAGAAGAGCAGGCTGTTGGGGAAGTGAGTTCTGGTCTACTACAGACTCAGCTGAACCCTGCTGCTCGGGAAAAGGGGTATCCAATACCATAGGCACTAACGCCAGCAAACACTTTGGAACTACAGCAACAGGTAACATCGTATTCTCAGTCTTATTCTATTAGTTATTTCTCATTTCCAAGGCAGAAAACCCACATGGGTCAAACAAGTTATTATAGTGAAAGATTTTTGGGTCAGAAGGGCATAGGTTGTATTTCTAATATACAAAAGGTATTACATCAACAACAAAGATAAATACCAATCGTTAGTCAATGCTTTGATTATGTAAGCAAAATATTGAATGAATGCTTTACTGCTCTAAAATTTAGTTTTGTCCCAAGTTTTTTTTAACTATCTAATTTTACACACCTAGAATAATATTGGTCGTACGGTTATTAGACAGGGATTGTAAAAGTAATTGTAGTTTATTTTATTCTCCAAAATTTGGAAGCACTCTAAATTAGAATTTTTGAAGTGTCGGGTTAATACTCAAAGACTAATAGTAGTTTTTGTTCCGGATATTGTAGGCTTTGATTTTATTAGTGAAACCTACCGATCTTTAGCTATAACTTTATAATCATATATAGTACACTTTATAGGAACCAAAGGGTGTTAAAAAGTTCAACATTTAGTCAAAACTGGAATCCTAAAAGTTATTGACTTTGACTTAATGCAGGTCCAGGTTTGTGGATCAAAGGTGACACAAGAACAACCACATGAATGAATGTTGTAGCTTCTTTAGCGGCCTAACAGTTTTAATCATACGGCCACAACAAGCAGGGAGTTGGCCACTGACGGAGTAAGTAACGAACATGCATAACTACATACACCAGAACGCATTCACCCTTTTTTGGTACAGTAACATATTTTGTTTCTTGGACAGGTTTTGCGCGAATACACCAAAGAAACTGATTAATCCAGAGGCAGGGGAGATACTAACGGCAGAGATAGTACTATGAATGCGATAACTATCAACCTATCTGATGGCATGGAAATGTTTGTAATATCCTTATCAAAGAGGTGCAGACGTAAAACTTTATGTATGATTTCATATACTACGTTAATTTCTGTAAATCTATGGACTTAATATAAGCTACTTATAATGCACTTATATCACTGCTATATACGTATTACTCATCTTTTATATAATAAGAGATAAATGCTTTGTTCATCTTGCCAAAGGTAGTTTCTACAAAAGCCTAAATAGTAGTAAAAAAAAAAAAAAAAAAAAAAAAAAAAAAAAATATTTGTTCTTAGATAAGTTTAATACTGAAACTTCACACTTATATTGTGTCTGTTAAATTTATGAATATTATATCAAAAAAAAATAACACATCTAACTTGTCATAGTACGATATCAGAACCTCCTATGTTAACCTCATTTGAAACCCATTCAGGTTTATTTCCGTTATTATAGTTTTTTGAGCCGCTTCAAAACTCGGCCGAAAAACAGGCAACGCAGTTAACGCGGCGACCGTTGCCAACTTTGGCTGATAATATGATTTCGGGTGAAAATTCTAATACTTTTCTTACTGGCTTATTACGGGAGCCTACATACTTCTAAAAAAAAGTAAACTTCTTAAACAATACATTGTATTTGTAATTAAATGTTTATCTTATATATAAAAGAGAAAAATTTTTTTAACCTTAAGAATTTTAAAAAATGTAAAGCTCAAAATGTTTAACAAGATTTACTTTTAAATTAATAGTTTATAAAACGTTTAAGATTTTAAGACCATTTGAGGACCAAACTTTTTTTTACATACCACAGGGATTAATCTTCACATCTATCTTGTATTGGATCTAATTGATGAGATTATCCCAACAGTTTTTAAAAAAACCTTACTTTCATCATTTTTTTTTCAAATATACCTGTTACGACGAACATTTAATTGTCTTTCTATAGAAAATTACTTTCTTTCCGTGTTTTCACGTTTTTTTTTCCAGTTTTTTTTCGTTACTTGAAACTGCATAAAAAATCATATGTGTTTAACACTATATCACATGTGATATTACTATTCATTATGTGCAATTTAACACTAATATCACCATATGATTTTCTGCAAATTTCAATAATGTAAAAAAAAAAAAAAAAAAAAAAAAAAAAAAAAAAAAAAGATGAAAAAATGTAAAAAAACGAAAAAAAAAATTGTCGAAGTATATCAAAAGTGTCTGTCTATAGAAAGTAATTAAAATGCTCGCCGCGATGGGTGGGTAAATTATTTTCGCTTCAACGATTAACAGTTTAAGGAGTATATTAAATTATAAAATTATTGTGAAATATTAAAATGCTTTTATATCTCAACAATTGACGTAATTTTAAATAGATGGTAAGGATGAGTTCTGTTTGGTATGTAAGATTAAGTTCCGTATGTAAAATAAAGTGCATCCTCAAAAGTTATCATTTAAACTTTTATAAGAAAACTGGCGAGGTACCCGTGCCATAGCAACGAAAATTCTAGCGGCAGATAACTAACGATGCCTGTGATATTGAGGTAAGCTGTTTCGTGTCACATCAAAATAGACATAAAAATATCAAAGTGTAATATCAACGTTGAACATACGATAATTCAACTCGATCAAGCAAAATTCTTAATACATGTTTAAAGAACATATAAACATTTGAGGAAAACTGAAAATAAACATTGCATCAGTTATGATACATAATATAACATGCACGTTACTCGTCAACGTAAAATTTCTTGGTACCACGACATTTGAGATGTAGACTCCTCCTTTACTGAACTCTTTTGACCGGTTGTCACTATAATACCTTTCAAAATGTTTATGTCGTTTCACGGGTATACAAGAACGAAGTAAACAATTAATATAAGATGAAGCAAAACAGGAACAAGAAACGAAGCAAACATGAACAAACACGAGCAAAGCAATTATTCTAACCTCCAACATCATCATGCAACATTTCTTTCATTTTTCATTCCATTCTTTCAACCGATTAGTAATTGTGGTTTTGATTTTTCATTTGCATTTCTTTATATAGGAAATTGAATACACCCATATCAAAATCAGTTGCGTTATATTTAGAGTGAATGCAATTTGATTTTTTCCATATTTATATTAAGTCAACCACTGCATGGCAAAGTGAATGCTAAATTTGCTGTCAATGTGTTTAAACCTCAATGGTTGACTTATAATTCTTATATGCTAATTTTCATTTGCCATGCATAAAACGAAACAATATGAACAAACCATGGTAGGTAAAATTGAATGNTATGTGGTTTATTGCTTTGTGATATAGGGCTATTAATTTTTTTGGTTGCTCTTTAATGCAGGAGTTTGTACCTGAAATTCCCTAAAAAAATGCGGTTGGGCTCAGTTGATGGGTTGAACGTAGCATGGTTCATGTGACTTTTGTCGCTATAATATTGAGAACGGCACCGTGACTTCAATGATAGTTACACATTATCGAGGTTCGTGCACTCAATGTTAACCATTATTTTATCAAAGTTAAATGCATTTTATGGGTCACAATGCCTTTTGCTGAGAAAAGAAGAATTTAAGTGAATAAATAGTTCTCATTACTGAAATTTTCAAGGAAAAAGGCGTGTCTTATTTTAAGTGGAATCCTCATATACGGAAAACATGAATTAATTAAGAATCTAAAATAAGCAGACTCAGATTTACAACGTACATCCTGATTATCTTTTTTGCTGCATATATGTGATGATCTAATGACATCTGATTTTTGATGAGATTTAGAAGTTGACCAACTGAGGTGTGTATGAATTAAGTTTGATGGTGCTAAATTGAGTTTGTTATTTGTTGTCTAGAAATAAAGGGGATGCAATAGATTGGGTGCGATCTTGGAAAACAACATTGTTTTCTCTCCTTGAAGATATACCGATGACTATGCGTTCGTACATCAATTCCATCTCTATGGATGGTACTTCCGCAACCACTCTAACCTTAGGCAGGTATTAATCATACATTTGTTTAGTCCATGCATTTTGTGAGATATAGTCGACATTTGACTTTATAAAATCAAATTCACAAACAAAGTTAAATTTATATGTAAATCTTGGGTAAAAAGCAGAAATCTAAGCCTGTAGATATGGATCTACCAAAGATGCCCAAGACCTGAACTTTGTGTGGTTTACAGTACTTAAAAGAGAGTGACTGTTGACTTTGGATAAGGACGGTTTGACAAATTTAATGGTATAATATATGCAACTACGTAATGTAAGGAACTAAAGATGAAAAAATGTAAAAAAACGAAAAAAAAAATTGTCGAAAGTATATCAAAGTGTCTGTCTATAGAAAGATAATTAAATGCTCGCCGCGATGGTGTAATTATTTTCGCTTAACGATTAACAGTTTAAGAGATATTAAAATTATAAAAATTATGTGAAATATTAAAATGCTTTTAATCTCAACAATTGACGTAATTTTAAATAGATGGTAAGGATGAGTCATTTGGTATGTAAGATAAGTTCGGTATGTAAAATAAGTCTCCTCAAAAGTTAATCATTAAACTTTTATAAGAAACTAGGCGAGTACCCGTGCATAGCAACGAAAATTCCTAGCGGCAGATAACTAACGATGTGTGATATTGAGGTAAGTGTTTCGTGTCACATTCAAAATAGAACATAAAAATATCAAAGTGTAATATCAAACGGTTGTAACATACGATAATTCAACTCGATCAAGCAAAAATTCTTAACATGTATAAAAGAACATATAGAAACATTTGAGGAAACTGAAAATAAAACATTGCATCAGTTATGATACATAATAACTAACAATGCACGTTACTCGTCACGTAAAATTTCTTGGTACACGACATTTGAGATGTAGACTCCTCCTTTAGTGAACTCTTTGACCGGTTTCACTAATACCTTTCAAAATGTTTATGTCGTTCACGGTTACAAGAACGAAGTAAACAATAATATAAGATGAAGCAAACAGGAACAAGAACGAAGCAAACATGAACAAACACGAAGCAAAGCAATTCTAACCTCAACATCATCATCAACATTTCTTTCATTTTTCATTTCCATTTCTTTCAACCGATTAGTAATTGTGGTTTGATTTTTCATTTGCATTTCTTTATATAGGAAATTGAATACACCATATCAAATCATTCGTATATTTAGAGTGAATGCTAATTTGATTTTTTTCCATATTTATATTAAGTCAACCACTGCATGGCAAAGTGAATGCTAATTTGCTGTCAATGTGTTTAACCTCAATGGTTGACTTAATAATGTGCTATATGATAATTTTCATTGCCATGCATAGAACGAAACAATATGAATCAAACCATTGTATGGTAAATTGAATGCTAATTTGCTGTCAAAGTGTTTAACCTCAATGGTTGACTTAATAATGTTCTATACACTAATTAAATTTATGCTAATTTCTATTGCCATGCATACGAAGCAATATGAATCAATATGAATTACATTAAATTCAATAGCTGTTAAAGTTGCCATGCATATGAAAAAGAACCAAGATAACACAAAAAAGTTGCCATGCATAGTCGTTAAAGTTACCATACAATTTCATTCAAAATAACACAAAAAAGAAAAAGAACCAAGATTCAATTATTATGTAACCCCAACATTTTTATTTACACATGCCTAAAAGATCACGGAGCTGGTTTTGTTCAGTTTCATCATTTGAAACACTTATGGGCAATTCCCTAATGGCCGTGGTGGTGATGGTGATCTTACAAGAGGTGAACCTGCGGCTGGAGGAAGCAACCAACTCTCGACCATGTTTGTATTTGACCGTTTTGGTAAGATTTGAATGACTTGATTCATGCTATGGCGTTCTACCACTTGTTCTTCAACACTAAACAATGCTACATTAAACATGGGTATCAACTCATGGGTTAGAGTGTTTGGAGGTCTATGATCTACTCTCTATGTAACCTGTTCTTTGTTACCGCCAATCATCTTTCTTATCATTGCACGATATATACATAAGTCTTATGTATATATCAATAATGAAATGATAAGAAATATCAATAACGAAACATCGTTCACAAATGCTGGTTAGCTAGTTTGTTTTGTTTCTTGGTTAAGTTCTTATGGCATGTCATAAGTTCTAGTTTTTAGTTATTTTTAAGCTGCTTAGCTGTCCACCTTGTTATATATGCTTTATCGCCTATGTAACGGGCTGAGATATGGGATTTCACCCATATCCTTTGTACTTAAATGTTTTGTTGGAGTAATACCTTTACCGGGTCGTTTTTGACCTTTTACCCAAAAAAAAGAAAGAACAACACTTAGAATATAAACTTTTATGGCACATATGTTCCATGGTAATTCATCAAATGCTATATAAATCTGCAAAAGAAAGAAAGAAAGAGATAGAGAGAAAAATAAAATAAAAAATTAGTCTTATGGAAAAGAACAATATTAGTCGAGAAAAAATTGTAACTATGGTTTGATTTTTTATTTGCATTTCTTTATATAGGCAATGAAATACACTATATCAAATCATTCCTAAGTTTAGATTAAATGCTAATTTGGTTTAGAGTATGTCAATTCATGTGATTAGTAGAGCAATTGCCAATTGGTATTTAACAAGGAAAAAGCGCCCGCCGCGTTGCGGCGGGTTTTTTCCCCCTTAATATTTACTAAATATTGCTTGCCAAGTTGCATTGAGGGTATTTTTTTCTGTAAATCTTTACTGTATGTTATGACATACGACCGATTATTAAGAAAGATATACAATAACAGTAAATAATAAATCAGAGTTAGGAAAAGCAGGGAAAAAACGTTAATAGAGGGAAAAGGTCACGAGGTACATTTTTTAATGTAAAATATTTTAAAAATGATATATTAGTCTTTATACAATAAAATTTTACTTTTCCTTTCCATTTCCTTCTCAAAAGTGAGGAAGATTTTCTTAATAAAACTTAGTCCCTGTTTCCTTTCGACTTCTATTTTCTTCCTTAAAAAAAACTCTAAACACAAAAAATTATCAATTTCCTTTTCTTTCTTTTTCATTTTCAACTCGAGAAGTGAGTGTATACGTGGTTAATTAGACACTTAAATGTTGAATCAAAAGTAAACCATAGCCACAAGTTCGCAATCGCCAGACTTGGGTATTTGTTTAGTTAAAAAGAAAAAAGCAATCCAAACACCCTCCTAGAGTACCAGACCCATTTCAATGAGGGAAATGGGAACTCATCCGCACCAACAGCAATAATACTAAAGAACCAAAAGGAAGAAGTAGGGTGATTTTGGATTGAAGTTTCAAGCAAAACAATAATACTAAAGAATAAAAGGTATGTAAGTTAAAACCTTAATTGCATTCATTAAATCAATTCATTTTTAAGGTTCTTAAGTCACTAGTTTTTGGGGTTTTTGCCAATATGTGTAAATCACACCATGGAATCAATTCACGTTAAGTCCGTAATTTGGGGGTTTTGCCAATCACTAGTCTTCTTAATTGTTAATCTGGTGAAATGAATAGTTAATCTGTTGCGGGTGTAAGTTGTGTCTAGTACAATTGTTTGAGATAATTGTTGGTTGTAACAACAACAACTGACCGACCTGTGTCAGAATGCTCTTCAACCAAATGATTGTTGGTATTAGTCGCGTTTAGGACATGTGAGATAGATTTGTCGTGTATATATTGCGAGATAGTTAACTGCTAATAAAAGGTCAGTTGTTTTGTTTTTGTTCATCGTGGCTTTTATTTGTTTCACTAGTGTGAGTTTATTTATCAAGAATGGTCTATGTTGATTTGGTAAAAAGTTGATAAGAGGGGTAAAATAGTTTCGTTTGTTGGTTTAAAGAAATGGAGCCATCAATTTGTTAACTCTCATCCATTAACTTATAAGCTGAACATAAATTAGAACCTTAAAAAACAATTATCATTTATATTGTTTTCCCTATTCATACCTATTCTTACTATATAAGCTAAACATAAATTAGAACCTTAAAAAACAATTATTTTTCTCTTAAACAAAAATACAATTATACAAATAGAATCATCACTACCTATTGATAACTTACAAGGAATGAAAAGATTAGTGAGTGGATGCAATTTATTTTATTTTATTTTATTTTTTATTACTTTTTATTATTTTTTTTATTACAAGTGATTTGAATATTTATTAGAACCTTGCTAAAATGGCATTGATAATTTAATGAAAAGATAGTTTCAATCGTGTAACAACTTATATCATTGGTAAACGTTTATTATTGTGGCCTAATTGTTGCGTGCAATCAATTTGCAGCTTTTCGACCCAAACAAGAAGGCACTATGCTGGTGGTTTAGTGAATAAAGACAGACAAGTTCTTAAGTTCTTGTCAAATCCACAGGGAAGGTAACAATTTGTATGTGAATGCATATTTGTATCAAGCTAGAATTGGGAGAAAATGGATTCTAGACATGCTAAAATGAGACTAAATGTAGAAGGCGATAGACTAAGCAACTTGCCTGATGATCTTATCCATAAAATCCTCTCTTTTGTTGGCATAAAACTTGCTGCCCAAGCAAGCGCTTTGTCATCTAGATGGAGGTTTCTTTGGACTTCATTGCCGTGTCTCAATTTCTCAAGTGATGATTTCAAGACAATGGCCAAGTTTAACAAATCTGTTACTCATGTTTTATCTCGCCACAATAATCAAATAGAAGTGACTTCAGCTAAACTCGATTTTGATGGGAAGGTTAGTCAGGGGTTTGTCAGGAGAATTTTGGACTATGCAATATCCCACAATGTCCAGCAACTAACTGTTTCATGCACTGATAACAGTGGAACTCCGTTTCCCCTTCATCTATTTAGCTCCCAGTCTCTCAAATATCTCACTATTGCTGGATGTGATGCTATGCGTTCCCCTAGGTTCATTTCAACATGGGAGCTCGCAACTTTAACAACATTACATCTCGAATACATCACATTTAATGACGAGGCCACTGATAAATGTACTGGTATTTTCTCTAAATGCACGAACTTGAAGAAACTCGTGTTAAAAGAGTGTAGCATGAACAAATCAAATGGTTTTGATATTTCTCTTCCTGGCCTTTCTAATCTCACGCTTGAATTTGGAAGCTTATTTAAAAATGTTCTAAATGTGGTCACACCTCAACTAAAGAATCTAACTATTAGAAATTGGCAAGAGGTGCATCTGTCATGTGCGCCTGAGCTTGTCTCCTTGATATTTGAAGGTTCTGAATCTGATTGGGTACAGTTTTCTTCATGCGGTTTACGTTCTTTGGAGAGGGTGGATCTCTGTATATCCAAAAATTACTACTACTCAGACAAGCTAAACAAGACAGATGCCCATAAATTTTTTGATCAACTTCAACAGCTTCATAATGCCAAACATCTTACACTTAACTTGCAAATCTTTCAGGTATGAGTCTTTAGTCTTATTGTGTGCATCTTAGTGATCTTACAAAGATATCTTCCTTTTGTTTTTGTTTTTGTTTTTGTTTTTTTGTTTTTTTGTTTTTTTTTTTGTTTTTTTTTTTTGGGTTACCATAGTCTCCAACCTTTTGGCTAATTCACGTGGTTTAAGTCCACCACCACAGTCCACAGATACTAAAACTGGGGAAAGCCCTTTCCTTGATTTTAGGAAGATTGGGGTGGCCAGATTTTGTTATGAGTTAAGTCTCAGAGAATATAGTATATTTAGATATCATGATAATTTCCATTCTTCCTACCATTTTAATCAGTAGAATCATTTTAAAAGTTAGTACAAGTTCTTGTAAGAATGATGGAAGAGCATTTTTCATGTTTTACTTGTTATAACAATCTTCAAGTGTTTATGAAACAAATGAAAAAAATACTTGGTAGTCGATAAAACGACATGCCCTTTAATTATGAATATCACATATGAAGGTTACAATCGTTAAGGCTTTTGGACATCTATGAGTTAACACTTTATTTATTAACTTATATCTGTTTTTGTTTGGAGTTGAAAGTTACTTTTATGTATTTGACAAAGAATGTGAGGATAGCATTACTTTTATTAACTTATATCTTATACAATTCTTGTTCTGTGAATTGCTTTGCAGCTTCTTTCTCCATTATTGGAACTAATCTCATATCAACCTTCTCCGTTTGTTGAGTTAAAGAGTTTAAAGGCTTATCCGCGTGGTGCCTATTCAAAGGTGCAAGAAACTATACCTGATGAAGTCAAAAAGTATTTTCTGGATAGTTCTCCAAGCGCCACCATAATGGCTGTGGTGGTGATGGTGATCTTACAAGAGGTGAACCTGCGGCTAGAGGAAGCAACCAACTCTCGACCATGTTTGTATTTGACCGTTTTGGTAAGATTTGAATGACTTGATTCATGCTATGGCGTTCTACCGCTTGTTCTTCAACACTAAACAATGCTACAATGCTACATTAAACATGGGTATCAACTCATGGGTTAGAGTGTTTGGAGGTCTATGATCTACTCTCTATGTAACCTGTTCTTTGTTACCGCCAATCATCTTTCTTATCATTGCACGATATATACATAAGTCTTATGTATATATCAATAATGAAATGATAAGAAATATCAATAACGAAACATCGTTCACCAATGCTGGTTAGCTAGTTTGTTTTGTTTCTTGGTTAAGTTCTTATGGCATGTCATAAGTTCTAGTTTTTAGTTATTTTTAAGCTACTTAGCTGTCCACCTTGTTATATATGCTTTATCGCCTATGTAACGGGCTGGGATATGGGATTTCACCCATATCCTTTGTACTTAAATGTTTTTTTGGAGTAATACCTTTACCGGGTCGTTTTTGACCTTTTACCCAAAAAAAAGAAAGAACAACACTTAGAATATAAACTTTTATGGCACATATGTTCCATGGTAATTCATCAAATGCTATATAAATCTGCAAAGGAAAGAAAGAAAGAGATAGAGAGAAAAATAAAATAAAAAATTAGTCTTATGGAAAGAACAATATTAGTCGAGAAAAAATTGTAACTATGGTTTGATTTTTCATTTGCATTTCTTTATATAGGCAATGAAATACACTATATCAAATCATTCCTAAGTTTAGAGTAAATGCTAATTTGGTTTAGAGTATGTCAATTCATGTGATTAGTAGAGCAATTGTCAATTGGTATTTAATTTTAATAGAGCAATTGCCATATGTAGTACTAACTCAAAGTTGCCATGCAATTTTAATGTTTTTCTTGTTTCAATGTTTATTTCCTTGTTTCAATGTTTAAACGTATATGCTAATTCAAAGTTTTTCAATGTTTACTTAAAAAGTTTACGTTTTTCAACATTGACCATTTTTCAACATTTCACTTTTTTACATTTTTCTTTGAACACCACTTTTTTACATTAACCATACATTCTTTATTGCTCAGTTCTCGAGTTTTAAGTAAAGGGAGATGGAAAAGAATTGGAAAAGGAAAAGAAAGGAAAAAGGAAAGTAAGAGTTAGTTGTTATGTTCTTGAGATAGAGGAAAGGAAAAGGAAAGTAGTCATAATCATGTTCTTGAGTGGGAGAAAAAGGAAAATAACTTGATGAAATTATATATATATACCATTTAGTTGTTAATGTAAAATGTTTTAAAAATGGTATATTAGTCTTTATACAATAAAATTTTACTTTTCCTTTCCCTTTCCTCTCAAAAGTGAGAGGAAGATTTCCTATAAAACTTACTCTCTATTTCCTTTCAACTTCCATTTTCTTCATTAAAAAAAACTCTAAACACAAAAAACTATCAATTTCCTTTGCTTTCTTTTTCATTTCCAACTCGAGAACTGAGTCTATATGTAGTTGATTAGACACTTAAATGTTGAATCAAAAGTAAACCATAGCCACAAGTTCGCAATCACCAGACTTGGGTATTTGTTTAGTTAAAAAGAAAAGAAAAAATTACACGGATGGTCCTTGTGGTTTACACAGATTTCATGTTTAATCCCTATTTCATTTTAATTACACCAGAGATCCTTCTTTTTGAAAACTTGTCACACATTTAGTCCCTAATTTGGATGGCCGTTAGTTTATCCGTTAAGTTATTTGCACCGTTAGTCCCCCGTTAATATTTTTTGCACCGTTAGTCCTCATTTTCTAAAAAAAGTCCCCAGAGTCCCTCCGTTAATATTTTGCACCGTTGTCAATCTTTTTACGTTTTCGTCCGTTTTTTAACGTTCTCGTCCGTTTTTTAACGTTTTCGTCTAATTTTTTACGTTTTTGTCCATCTTTTTACGTTTTCGTCCATTTTTTTACGTTCTCGTCCGTTTTTTTAACGTTTTCGTCCTTTTTTTATGTTTTTGTCAATCGTTTTACGTTTTCGTCTATTTTTTTTTACGTTCTCGTCCTTTTTTAACGTTTTTGTCCATTTTTTACGTTTTAGTCAATCTTTTTACGTTTTTGTCCGTTTTTTTANCATAGATAATTTATTTTGTTTGAAGGTAGTTTGTAACATTGAATCCCACATCGACTAATAAAAGGAAATGTTGGCGGCTTATATGTTGTCTTGTATATGGAGTATTCGTGTTTAGAATAGTATTATGTCTTCAAACTCCAAACGTTTCTCAAGTATAACTTACATTCTACTTGAGAAGGATTTGGAGAACTTGAAAACATATACGATCTCTTAACATTTTAACATTTTAACTTTTATATCTTAATTTGGGACATCCAAAGATTCAATTGTGGACACTTAATATGGGACGGAGACTATGATTAAAGAAAAAATCAGTTACATTTAATGATATTATAGAAGGGAAGAGGTTTTGTCAATAGCTTGAAAAATACCAATCCTTTTCACAATTTTATTTATTATTATTATTATTATTATTATTATTATTATTATTATTATTATTATTATTATTATTATTATTATTATTATTATTATTATTTATTTTTTGAGAAAACTTATTTTACGGTATATTGATAAAATTGTGAAAAGTTCGAGAACTTTTGCATTAATGATGCTTGGAGCTAGGAGCGGACCTAGGGGTTTCTGCAGGTTCACGGGAAATCGATAAATGTCTGACTGGTTGCCAACTAATGTGAATTTTGGTTAAAATTCTCCGATTTTTCTTAAATGAATTTGGTCTCGAAAATTTTACGTTTTCGTCTATTTTTTTTACGTTTTCTCCCGTTTTTTTTTTGTGATTAGGTAAGTATACTAAAAGAAAACTTGACATTTGATAAAAATGTTTCTGTATCGATTTTAAATCACGATTTTGACCTATTTTTGGTCCTAATCATCAAAAGTGTAAAACACGAAAGTTGTCCGGAATGATGTTTTGCATCAAGACCCATGAGATTTTAACCCGAAAAATGCAAAACAAGGGCTGTTTACTACCAAAACTTAAGCCGTTTTCGTTCGTTATCATTCGTTCATTATATATCAAATCGGGCTCACCGGCCAATGTATATGTCTTAGAGGAGAAACTATATGATTACCTTTACGTTTTCGTCCATTTTTCTCCCGTTTTTATCTTTTTTTGTCCATTTTTACATGTTTCGTTAGTTTTTTTTTCACATTTTCACATATTTTAATATGTTTTTATTCGTTTTCGTCTGTTTTTCAAATAAGTTTGATGATTTACACAAGTACAAATTTTACAAGAGTTTATAAGTTATAAATTTGGTAAAAAATGGCTTAAGTTTTGGTAGTAAACAGCCATTATTTCTAAAAAAAACAATGGACAAAAACGTAAAAAACGGACGAAAACGTAAAACGATTGACTAAAACATAAAAAAATTGACGAAAACATTAAAAAAAGGACGAGAAAGTAAAAAAATGGATGAAAACGTAAAACGATAGACAAAAACGCAAAAAATGAACGAAAACGTTAAAAAAACGGACGAGAATGTAAAAAAATGGACGAAAACGTAAAAAAAATTGGAAGAAAACGTTAAAAAAAACGGACGAGAACATTAAAAAATGGACGAAAACGTAAAAAGATTGACAACGGTGCAAAAAATTAACGGAGGGACTAACGGTGCAAAAAATGAGGACTTTTTTAGAAAATGAGGACTAACGGTGCAAAATATATTAACGGAGGACTAACGGTGCAAATAACTTAACAGATAAACTAACGGCCATCCAAATTAGGGACTAAATGTGTGACAAGTTTTCAAAAATAGGGATCTCTGATGTAATTAAAATGAAATAGGGACTAACATGAAATCTGTGTAAACCACAAGGACCATCCGTGTAATTTTTTCAAAAGAAAAAAGCAATCCAAACACCCTCCTAGAGTACCAGACCCATTTAAATGAGGAGCTATGATTGGCATGCCTAATTGGCATGCCTAATAATATGCCTAATCTATGTGGCAGCATACTATTGGTGACTGAAGAGGGACCGCTTTTACATAAACCAATTGCCACATCAATTTAGCCCCACAATTAGTCATATTTTTAGCCATCCAAATCATGAGGGAAATGGGAACTCATCCGCACCTACAGCAATAATACTAAAGAACCAAAAGGAAGAAGTAGGGTGATTTTGGATTGAAGTTTCAAGCAAAACAATAATACTAAAGAATAAAAGGTATGGAAGTTAAAACCTTAATTGCATTCATTTTTAAGGTTCATAAGTCACTAGTTTTTGGGGGTTTTTGCCAATATGTGTAAATCACACCAAGGAATCAATTCACGTTAAGTCCGTAATTTGGGGGTTTTGCCAATCACTAGTCTTCTTAATTGTTAATCTGTTGAAATGAATAGTTAATCTGTTGCGGGTGTAAGTTGTGTCTAGTACAATTGTTTGAGATAATTGTAATGTACTAGTCTTCTTAATAGTTAATCTGTTGCGGGTGTAAGTTGTGTCTAGTACAATTGTTTGAGATAATTGTTGGTTGTAACAACAACAACTGACCGACCTGTGTCAGAATGGTTGTGGGTTTTAGTCGCGTTTAGGACATGAGATAGATTTGTGGTGTATATATGGTGAGATAGTTGCTAAAAAGGTCAGTTATTTTGTTTTGGTATATTAATCGTGGCTTTTATTTGTTTCACAAGTCAGTAGTTTTTGGGGGTTTTGCCAAGAGGTGTAAATCACACCATGGATCATGTTGCATAACTTGTATGATGTATCCTAATGAATATTCTTAATTGTTACTGTAATATATTGAAATGAATTGTAAATAACAATTAAAGATTGTAGATACCAAAAGGCTTGTAGCCTAGTGGTATCCGTAAGATAATTGTAATGTATATATTGTGAGATTGTTGGTTGTAGCAACAACAACTGGCCGACCTGGCGGTATCTCATATTGTGTGAGAATGCTCCCCAATTAAATGGTTGTGGGTTCTAGTCGTGTTTAGGACATGTGAGATAGATTTCTCGTGTATATATTGCGAGATAGTTAGCTGCCAAAAATAAGTTCAGTTGTTTTGTTTTGATATATTAATTGCGGCTTTTATTTGTTTCACTAGTGTAAGTTTATTTATCAAGAATGGTCTATGTTGATTTGGTAAAAAGTTGTTAAGAGGGGTAAAATAGTTTCGTTTGTTGGTTTAAAGAAATGGAGCCGTCAATTTGTTAACTCTCATCCATTAACTTATAAGCTGAACATAAATTAGAACCTTAAAAAATAATTATCATTTATATTGTTTTCCCTATTCATAACTATTCTTAGTATATAAGGTAAACATAAATTAGAACCTTAAAAAACAATTATTTTTCTCTTAAACAAAAGTACAATTATACAAATAGAATCATCACTGCCTATTGATAACTTACAAGGAATGAAAAGATTAGTGAGTGGATGCAATTTATTTTATTTTATTTTATTTTTTATTACTTTTATTATTTTTTTTATTACAAGTGATTTGAATATTTATTAGAACCTTGCTAAAATGGCATTGATAATTTAATGAAAAGATAGTTTCAATCGTGTAACAACTTATATCATTGGTAAACGTTTATTATTGTGGCCTAATTGTTGCGTGCAATCAATTTGCAGCTTTTCGACCCAAACAAGAAGGCACTATGCTGGTGGTTTAGTGAATAAAGACAGACAAGTTCTTAAGTTCTTGTCAAATCCACAGGGAAGGTAACAATTTGTATGTGAATGCATATTTGTATCAAGCTAGAATTGGGAGAAAATGGATTCTATATGCTAAAATGAGACTAAATGTAGAAGGCGATAGACTAAGTAACTTGCCTGATGATCTTATCCATAAAATCCTCTCTTTTGTTGGCATAAAACTTGCTGCCCAAACAAGCGCTTTGTCATCTAGATGGAGGTTTCTTTGGACTTCATTGTCGTGTCTCAATTTCTCAAGTGATGATTTTAAGACAATGGCCAAGTTTAACAAATCTGTTACTCATGTTTTATCTCGCCACAATAATCAAATAGAAGTGACTTCAGCTAAACTCGATTTTGATGGGAAGGTTAGTCAGGGGTTTGTCAGGAGAATTTTGGACTATGCAATATCCCACAATGTCCAGCAACTAACTGTTTCATGCACTGATAACAGTGGAACTCCGTTTCCCCTTCATCTATTTAGCTCCCAGTCTCTCAAATATCTCACTATTGCTGGATGTGATGCTATGCGTTCCCCTTGGTTCATTTCAACATGGGAGCTTGCAACTTTAACAACATTACATCTCGAATACATCACATTTAATGACGAGGCCACTGATAAATGTACTGGTATTTTCTCTAAATGCACGAACTTGAAGAAACTCGTGTTAAAAGAGTGTAGCATGAACAAATCAAATGGTGTTGATATTTCTCTTCCTGGCCTTTCTAATCTCACGCTTGAATTTGGAAGCTTATTTAAAAATGTTCTAAATGTGGTCACACCTCAACTAAAGAATCTAACTATTAGAAATTGGCAAGAGGTGCATCTGTCATGTGCGCCTGAGCTTGTCTCCTTGATATTTGAAGGTTCTGAATCTGATTGGGTACAGTTTTCTTCATGCGGTTTACGTTCTTTGGAGAGGGTGGATCTCTGTATATCCAAAAATTACTACTACTCAGACAAGCTAAACAAGACAGATGCCCATAAATTTTTTGATCAACTTCAACAGCTTCATAATGCCAAACATCTTACACTTAACTTGCAAATCTTTCAGGTATGAGTCTTTAGTCTTATTGTGTGCATCTTAGTGATCTTACAAAGATATCTTCCTTTTGTTTTTGTGTTTTTTTTTTTTTTTTTNCCGGGGAAAGCCCTTTCCTTGATTTTAGGAAGATTGGGGTGGCCAGATTTTGTTATGAGTTAAAGTCTCAGAGAATATAGTATATTTAGATATCATGATAATTTCCATTCTTCCTACCATTTTAATCAGTAGAATCATCTTAAAAGTTAGTACAAGTTCTTGTAAGAATGATGGAAGAGCATTTTTCATGTTTTACTTGTTATAACAATCTTCAAGTGTTTATGAAACAAATGAAAAAAATACTTGGTAGTCGATAAAACGACATGCCCTTTAATTATGAATATCACATATGAAGGTTACAATCGTTAAGGCTTTTGGACATCTATGAGTTAACACTTTATTTATTATCTTATATCTGTTTTTGTTTGGAGTTGAAAGTTACTTTTATGTATTTGACAAAGAATGTGAGGATAGCATTACTTTTATTAACTTATATCTTATACAATTCTTGTTCTGTGAATTGCTTTGCAGCTTCTTTCTCCATTATTGGAACTAATCTCATATCAACCTTCTCCGTTTGTTGAGTTAAAGAGTTTAAAGGCTTATCCGCGTGGTGCCTATTCAAAGGTGCAAGAAACTATACCTGATGAAGTCAAAAAGTATTTTCTGGACACCTTCACAATGGTCTCGTGCGAGGTATTAACACCATGACGATATATACTTAGTTACCATGTATCATGCTTTGCGTTTGTTACGATATGAATTAATTTTGACTTTCCAAAGATACAGAAAAATGAGACTGAAGCTTGCTTGACTTCTTCAGGTTAATGATGTTTGAGATTTTAAACTGCTAATACAAAATTGTATTTTAGGTTTGAAATTTTTAATCAGCTTTTTGAAATATAGCTAGTAAAATAAAAAAACATGATCATCACTGAAATTAAATGACGTCAGTTGTAAGCCTAAATCATTAACGATAGGCCTCATGTTTAATCTATATATAATAGTATTTCCATAAAACTTATGGCTCTTGATCAAATATGGGCCTCATATTTTTATTAATATAATAGATCGTGTCAACAAAATGTGGCCCTAAATAAGTGGTGGCCCTGTGCCTTGGCACCGAGGCACCTGCCATGTCCTAAACTAAACCATCAGTGTTCACTACTCATTAGGGGTAGCTTAGGGAGACACATTAGAATATTCTCATGTTTTATACAAATAATGTTTCCATTCAGGAAATGAGAGCATTGGAGAATGCCACATCGGCACAAATGCTAATGGCAAAATTATGGGCGATGTTAGAGCATGAGAAGATAAAACTTGAAACCTATAGAGATCATATGGATCGAGGAAATTCACCAATCGAGAGCTACGAGCCAAATATGCTTGAGCAAGGGAATGCTCGAGTTGATAAAATGCAAATTAACAAGTGGGATAAGATAAAAGAGATCGATAGTTATTGGAAAGATCTTAGTGGTCATATTGAACATGGGAAAGAAAAGACTTCTAACATTACTTCAAAGTTGCTGGACATTAAACCATAACTGACAGAACTTCCTGCATCAAAGAGGGCCCATATTGAAGCATCCTATTCTAGTTTGTGTGCGGTGGCTAAAACTGTCATGAATGAAATAATGGATTGTATGAAGATCCAATCTGACAAGGAGCAAAGCCGTTTAAGATCTACTTTCATGAACCTTCTATAGCATCGAAGTCGTCGTCTTAGCAAATTGTAAGTATTTTTATTTTGATTTCCATAACTCACAAGCGATACCAATCAAAATGTCAAAAACTGAGTGTTATAGTGTCCTGTGTTGTGATTTCAGGTTTCAGTGACTTTTGTTATCTACTTTAATGGAACAGTCAGCAATTTGCTTGCAGGAACACCAATGGTGTAAGTTTTATATTTCCTCTAGTTATGAAATCAACTATCTAAAGTTGTGTGTTTAGCCACTATTCTGTTGAAGACGTGCCAATGTTTTGGGTTGCAAGTACGTATTATCGTATGATACTTAAGCTAGCAGAAATTGGACAAACTGTTTGTTGTTTTTAGGTGGAAATATTGCTCACTTTGATGGTCTTTGGGGGGATGAATGATACTCTCATGAGCTTGATATAGCGTATGTGCCATGTAATTAGATTTTAACAGCCTCTCTGTTAATTTCAAGTTAACACTACCTGTATTAGTTATCACACAGTAGTGATAGTCAGCAATCTGAACCTTCATGAGTTTGCACAACCTGGGATGTTTATATTAATTTTTAGATAAAATTGTTTTACTTCTGAACTAACTTACATATTTTATTGACATCCGGAACTAAATTTTCGTAAGTAAAGATGCTGGTTTTGACCCATTTAACCATTGTAAAAAACCAACCTACTTTTACAATGGTCCAAAATAGTTCATTTCACTTTGTTATGTTATAATATGCCAATATGGTCATTACTGTATCGAAGAACGGGCTATAAGGTATGCTCAACGTACACTAAGATGAGAGATAAAATTATTAATATCGTGCTCAACCAACCTTCATTAGTTTGTGCAACCTGGGACGTTTATATTAATGGATATTTCTTTTTAATCTAGTTTTCCTTTATAAGGTTTGCAAACTGGTTTCCGTCATCATTTGTCGCAACACAGGAAAAATATAAATCTTGTTTGGAATCAAGTATTATAACCCAAATATAAACTGTAACCAATTATCAATCGCTAAAATCATCAATTTTAAATCTATAAACAATCCAGATCATCATCAATCATACTTTTAGCAATTTTAATGATTTATTGTTAATGAGTTATGTTTAATTTTAATGATGTGTATCTATGTTATATACAAACGTGAATATGTACTCTACATTATTCACCCACACTATTTATTTAATTAGTTCTTATTCTTAATTAATCTTGTTGTCGAAAACAAAACATAAGTAACAATATAATCTATATATCTTCGTCTTTGGTTTATTTGGTTATTTTATTGTTATAGCGTATATTTCCGTATCTTATTTCCATCATACGATTCTATTCATGTATTTTATCCATTATTGTCTTGTTGTTATTGTAAAAGTTATATCATAAGAGTTTGTGAAGTTTGTTTAATATTCGGTAGATTTGTATTCGTTGAAAAAGATTGTAGCACTTGTGCCGTGAATATTTATTATTATTTTGGCATTTTTATAATGATTTTATAAATAGAACGTACCAAAGGGGTCACATTCAAAATAAGTTTGTAGCAAAGCGACATAAAACGACGTATTGTCATTAGCTGTATTTCCACCAACTATTATTTGACCTTCTCTTAAAAATGTGGAAGCATTTGATATTCTATTCGATCAACTATCAGAGCATGGGGTGTGAGTGTGTGACTTCGGCGTCCCGCGTCCTCTATTCTAACATTGCGGTGGTCTAATTTTTATTCACTCCACGGTGTTTTTGATGCAGTCTTATACAAGCCTTGGGGAAAAAGTTACAGCAAGAAAGATATATTAACAAATGATTTAGACAATCTACTCCCAACAACGAGAAGCAATTCCCAGCAGCAACAAACTAGTACTCGCAAACAACATGCACATTGTAGACTCCCTCATATTGATTATATAAACAAAAGCAAATTTTTAAACCAGTCATCTCAACACATACTCGCTTTCTTATGCCTATCTCAACATCATAAATATGAAAAATGAATAATAAGTGACGGGGTGTTTAAACACAACTTTAAGAAACAAACAAATCCTCAATTTTTAAGATATGATTTTGTGTTCAAATGGGTCTTATCAATGATGTCCACAACATATTTGTATTATTGTATACATGTGCGTGTAAGTAAATGTAATTAATCTGGTGAAGCATGATTATATAGAGTATGGTCCCAGTTACATGTGATATGCACAAACCTTGCTTCATGTTGTTACACATTTAATTTGGGATCCATATATCAAACACTACACAACATACCATGCTACCAATCTTCCCCAAAAAATAAAAGGAGCAACATTCAGCCCACACCATATATTTCATGAAATAACATGGTCGCTATTTTCTCAAAAATTAAATACCAAGTCGGATGAATGGAGAACCAACCGACCGTGGTTTTCACGACCTATGCCGCTGTTGATTGATCATTCTGCCCATCTTTTGCTAGCACACGTTAAAATAATGCATGATGCATGTAAAGATGGTTAGATCTTGCCTCATATGCTTTGCTTGCTTGAAACATATTTAAAGTGAAAGTAAAACGGATACAGACTACAAGTATTCTATGATCAAATACATAAAGTTGATGTATTTTTCATAACAAAATGAACATTTCAACAAATGTGTTACTAATTGATAACGTAAACTTATGATAAGTCATAAGAATGAGACAAAAATAATGATTTCAAAAATTAGCTTGCCAAACCAACTCATATTCAAAGTTTCAAAACCATTATAATGTATTTTAAGTTACTAAAAAAAGTAATATAAGGGCATCCACTATGAGAGGTTCATGAACAGGTTTATAAAATATGAAGAGGTTTATAAATTTAGTCATTATAGTGAGATGAGGTTTATGATGACATGGAATGAAATAGGTCTAAGTTCTTAGACCTTTTCATTACAACTAAATATATGTAACTCATTTAATACCTCATCAAGTTATAAAGTTTTAACAATTTTAAGAATAGTGGTAATAGGTTTAAAAAATGAGAAATTTATGAGCATATGACATGGAAATTATATAAACCTTTTCAAAAGGTTTACCATTGGAGATGCTCTAACTATGTTGAACCTTTATAAAGGTTTATAGTTTTATTATGATATTAATTAACAAACCTTGAACCTCTCTTCATTATGTATAAATCTCATAAAGCTTTATAAAAATTATACAAAATTCAAATGCATTAAATTATGAAGAGGTTTAATATTCTAGACCTATTCATCATAAACCTATTTATAAACCTATCTTCACTATGGTTTACAAGTTCTTTGATCTATTCATCATTTTATAAACCTTTTCATAAACTATTATAGTGGATGCCCTGACAATGTAACAAACCCACTTTGACAATGACATCAAACGTTATTTTGGTAATAAAAAAGGAATAAAAGACATGATTATATTAAAGAGCAAAAGTTTATTGAAGTCATATGTACAGAAGCGAACAATATCTTTAAGAATAAATAAATGCTAAACGTAAATGAGAATTGCCGGTAACTTGTCTGCCACCGACACAATAGTACCGGTAACACCTCACTTTCCCACACGTTAGTCACCGATAATACTTACATTATTAATAAAATAATATATATTTTTTATTCTCTTAAGCAAAATTGCTCTCAAAGCAAAAAAATTACAAGTCTCAAAATATTATTATAAACGATTTATTAAACTCCTATAAAGTATACTTGTTATAGGATTTAAACTCCTATAACAATTTACGTTATGAAATGAAAAGATCTGGACTAGTTTAAACTTCTAAGTACTACTTACAGATTTTTCGACTCATTTGCCATATTTTGTTTAGTCCATTTTATTACTCATTTCGACTCCAGTAACACATATCGCATAAACTAGATTTTTGCTCGAGGCTATTTGTAGATCGATGTTATTGTACCTACTAGTTATTCTTTCACGTGCTAAACGTCTTTTGAACTTGGAAGTTGGAGTGATCATAACTGTTGTTTCTCCATAAATATCTCGTTCAAAAAGGGCAATTATGCAACTACTTTTCTGCAATATCATTAACTAGTGCCTTTTCTAAGCATTATAGCATTTAACTCACTTGACCAAAACTAGTAATTATAAAGATAGTAATACAATAAGAGAAAATTGGAAAACAAAGTTTTAAAAATATAAAGATAGTAGTAAATTTTGCTATTAAGATTTAAGAATCTGACATGTGTCTCATTTTTTATTATTAAAATATTAAATTTTGCTAGATACCCAAAAAAAAAAGTTTTACAAAACACATCCACAATGATATGACATTAATCAAACAATGACATATTATTTTGTGAAACTTTTTTTATAGGTCTCGCAAAGTATATGTGGTTGTTGAGGTGTCTAAGGTACACCTCTATCAATGTGACTTTAAGCTTTTTGTGCGACTTACGTTTTTTTTTTTTTTTTTTTTTTTTTTTTTTTTTACCAATTTTGTCATTTTTCTGAAAAACAAAAGAAAATTTTAAAAATTGGCTTTTTTTAGAAAAGAAAACAAATTTTGCTCGCACGAAAGTACAATAGACGTCAGAAAAAAAATCCAACGAACCACTAATACTTTTCAAATTAAGTATGGAACACATGCTTAAATGTCATGAAAAGGTTCGTGATCATGAACTTATTTAGAGAGCAAGGTGTAGTGGCTCACCTATAAAATTTATAAATGTCGCGACGTCAGCATGTACCCTATAAGACTTCTATAACTATTTGCATTTCTGTTTTAGTCCTAAAGCGTTAGCAAATTGTATATGCAAGAAAAGAAAAGAGATGTTCAAGGTGGACTACAACTACAGTGTTTACTTAGAGAGAGTGTAACTTTTACTCAAATGCACACACGTGATTGTTTTCAATTGTTTTCCTGACGATGTCCATATATGTATCTAACGAGATTTGAACACTAGATATTTTGGAAGTTAGCTTCTAGTTAGGTTGGCTAATATCTCAAACATTATAACATTAAATTAATCATTTTTAAATACATAAAGTTGAGAAAAAAGTAGTCAAGATATATGCATAATAAAATAACAAAAAAAAGGAAATAATCATATTCAAATTGAATTACTGTAATAATTTATGTTGAATTATTATATCTATAATATAATATCCAACAAATAATAGACAACTTTTAATGGGATAGCATACCAGTACAGCCAGAAGTACTTATTTGGTCTTCTCATCATCTCCCCACATTTCAACATCAACTTTTACTCATATACAGGCAGTAGCTACTTTATGTGCTATGTGAAAGAGAAATATATAACAAGACTATACATACACATACACACACTCATATATCTATAGGTTAAAGTGAGTAGACATTTGGGAATATAAAACAAGAAGCAGCTGTTTGGGTTACAATCCCAAAGATTCTTTTATCAAGGACCACAAAACCAGCTTTCAAGTAGTAGTATTCATCATTTGATCAACCTTCTTCTTCTTCTTCTTCATTCATTTTGTGCTATTGTCAACTATACAAAAAAAAAGGTGAAAATTCTCTAAAAATCNTTTTTTTTTCATAATAGAACATGGTATAAAAATAAATCCTTTTTGGGAATTTTCTCAAACAATAAATATTTAACCGTTATGAGAGTCTATAACATTCTTCACCTTTGATTACTATGCTTATAACATCTACGATTGAAGTTTTAAGAAAAAAAACCTTATAAAAGCTTTATATCCCATATCAACAATAGCGAGTTTTATGTATAATGCTTAAATGTCATGAAAAGGTTCGTGATCATGAACTTATTTAGAGAGCAAGGTGTAGTGGCTCACCTATAAAATTTATAAATGTCACGACGTCAGCATGTACCCTATGAGACTTCTATAAGTATTTGCATTTCTGTTTTAGTCCTAAAGCGTTAGCAAATTGTATATGCAAGAAAAGAAAAGAGATGTTCAACTACAGTGTTTACTTAGAGAGAGTGTAACTTTTACTCAAATGCACACACGTGATTGTTTTCAATTGTTTTCCTGACGATGTCCATATATGTATCTAACGAGATTTGAACACTAGATATTTTGGAAATTAGCTTCTAGTTAGGTTGGCTAATATCTCAAACATTATAACATTAAATTAATCATTTTTAAATACATAAAGTTGAGAAAAAAGTAGTCAAGATATATGCATAATAAAATAACAAAAAAAAGGAAATAATCATATTCAAATTGAATTACTGTAATAATTTATGTTGAATTATTATATCCATAATATAATATCCAACAAATATAGACAACTTTTAATGGGATAGCATACCAGTACAGCCAGAAGTACTTATTTGGTCTTCTCATCATCTCCCCACATTTCAACGTCAACTTTTACTCACATACAGCAGTAGCCACTTTATGTGAAAGAGAAATACTATAACAAGACTATACATACACACACACACACATATATCTATAGGTTAAAGTGAGTAGACATTTGGGAATATAAAACAAGAAGCAGCTGTTTGGGTTACAATCCCAAAGATTCTTTTATCAAGGACCACAAAACCAGCTTTCAAGTAGTAGTATTCATCATTTGATCAACCTTCTTCTTCTTCTTCATTCATTTTGTGCTATTGTCAACTATACAAAAAAAAGGTGAAAATTCTCCAAAAAATCTTGGTTTTTCTTTTAATGTGTCATTGCATGTGTTGTTAACCTTGTTTAGTCTTTAGTGTCCTGAATTCTGGATTTTAGCCTTGGATCTTATGTTGGTTTACTTTTTAGATTGTTTAAATATTAGAACACTCACTATGTTGCTACTAAATTCCAGTTTAAGGTTACCTTTTTGTGCATGTTAACAATGATGTTATTTTGTCGGTGCAGATCAGTTTTTCTCATGTTACAGTAACTTTTAGTAGACTTTGAATTACCATTCATTTGGTTTTGTGTTTATGGAATCAAATTTAGCATTTTCTTGTTTTGGAAGTTAAGTTAAAGTTAGAATTGCTCTGTTTTTGCATGTGTTGTTCAGATGATTAGATCTGTAGTGGTTTAGATCTTTGAGTAACTTTGGTTCTGGATAGTTTTTATTGTATTACCTTACTGACCATATATGCTCGAGCCCGTTGTCGATATTGTGATTGTGTTTAGATAGCATAATTGGTAGATTTGAGCATACTTAAGGTTAATGTTTGTTGATCTTCATAACCAAGAACTTTAAGGTTATAAAAGGTATTTAACATGATAAAATTAACAAAGTACCATTATTGGAGTAACTGATGTGGAAACTGGATGGTTGGTATTGGACTATTGGTTGCACAAGTTGATACAATTAATTCCATCACATGTCTCCTGCAGTTTGCAGCTTTAATTAAGTAATAATTAGGGCCAAAAATTGATAGCAATTTATTAATGTGACAAAACCTTAGTCTCTATAATCCTTCAGAATCATATTTTGTTTATGTGTTTTCTTGTTGAAGTGATCAATGTTTGAAGTCTGAAACCAGTTCTGAATTATAGAGGTAGTGTTGAAGACTAAAAGCATAATCACATTTCGACTTATTGTTTTTTAAACTAATATAAATGTCTGAATGTGTGTCATTGTCTATATTGCGTTTCAGAAAATCGATCTAGCTAAAGAAACGAGAAAGCAAATATGAAACAAACAGACAAGAAGAAGAACTCTACACCAAATAATCAAACGAAACGTTCAGCAAAGTCCCAAAACAAAGACAATAAGCTGCAACAAGAAAAAGCAAACCAGCCATCTAAACCAAAGAACGCGGATACAAATGCCTCGAGCATAACTAGTGACACAAACATAGATGACACTCGGATATCTGAGGAAGCGTCTCAAAATATAAAAATCCTCGAATCAAATGGCCAAGAGATCAGAGACGACGAATCAGACTCTGAAACCGTGACCGATTCTGTATCCTCCAGTGGGGATTCACGGGCCACTGAGGAAGAAAAGCTAGAAACCGTCCCAATAGTAACACAAAAGCCTTCAAAAAAAGATGACACTGAGAATTCATTACAAGTACAAAGAGGGAAATCTGAACGTGAATCACGTCTTTTACAGCCTACTGCTGCGAGCGCTTCCAAGAAAATAACAAATTCTTCTAAAGCCTCTTCCAATGGCACTTCAAAACGACGCGTTAAAGTTCATCCAAAATTGTCATCTGCACCTTCTTCAGTGTCTTCCGAAGGAATTGAAGAGCAAACTTCTGAAGAACCGAAGGGAGAAGACATATTGGATGATGATGAAATAGCTGATGATCCCAAAGCAAAAGAAGCTTTGGATCAAAAGATTGAAGAAATGGAAACAAGAATCGAGAAACTTGAAGAGGAGCTAAGAGAAGTTGCTGCTCTTGAAATTTCGCTATATTCAGTTGTCCCGGAACATGGCAGCTCGGCTCATAAGGTGCATACACCTGCCCGGCGACTTTCTAGACTTTATATCCATGCAGCCAAACACTACTCTCAAGGGAAACGAGCTACCATTGCTAAGAACACTGCATCAGGGCTCGTTTTGATTGCAAAGTCTTGCGGCAACGATGTTCCAAGGTACTAGATTTCTTTCGAGGTACATAATATCTTGTTTTACTTGTTCCCATTCATCTTAAATATATAATGTAGGCCTTGTTTCCAATTACAGGTTGACTTTCTGGTGGTCAAACACTATCGTACTGAGGGAGATAATAACCCAAGCATTTGGCAGTTCATGTCAAGCAAGTTCATTGACAAAAGTACTCCATTCAAATGGATCAAGTAAACAATTTAATAAACCGGATTTTATGGAGTTCATGGATGATTGGCAAGGAACAAGAACCTTTACATCTGCACTTGAGAAAGTCGAGTCGTGGATCTTTTCACGAATAGTAGAGTCTATATGGTGGCAGGTATGAAATCAAATTTCTTTTGGGTTTATCAATGAGATCGTTGGAGGGTGTTTAGGATTTCTTATTTAAGTGCTTTTCTACTTATTTGTTTAAGTAGATAATCAGTTTGAGCGTTTAGGCAACACTTCTGGTCTGCTTATATTACTGTAAATAAGCACTTAAAAATTAAGCAGGTTGAAATATGCAATCCCAAACACCTCCTTACTGCAATATCTCTTGTTTTGACATGTGTTCTTTTGGGTGCAGACTTTGACTCCTAAAATGCAATCTTTAGGAGACGATACAAATACTAATAACGGTATTGGGAAGTTACTAGGACCAGCTTCGGGTAACCAGCAACAAGGCAACTTTTCGATTAACTTATGGAGGGTTGCTTTTCACGATGCTTTCAAGAGACTTTGTCCTGTTCGTGCCAGTGGTCACGAATGTGGTTGTCTTCATGTGTTGGCAAGAATGGTATGTTAATTATGATGAATGTTTTTTTTTTTTTTGGAATAAGATTCAGCAACTAATCCTTGTGGGTATGAATCATTATTTATTTATTTTTATTTTTTTTTATTTATTTTTTATTATTTTTTATTTATTTATTTATTTATTTATTTTTTTGTGTCTGGTCAGGTAATGGAACAATGTGTTGCTAGACTTGATGTAGCCATGTTCAATGCTATTCTTCGTGAATCAGCTCATGAAATGCCAACCGATCCTGTCTCAGATCCTATTGTCGAGTCTAGAGTTTTGCCTATTCCAGCTGGTGATCTAAGCTTTGGGTCTGGTGCACAACTAAAAAACGCGGTATGCACGTAAACTCGTATCTATAAAATCTTGAAAGAGAAAATTTCAGAGTCAAATGAGTCAAACTCACCAAATGTATTTTCTTAATGCATAAAACCATCTAAAAATACGGAGTATTATTTTACAGAATTCACTATTCATGAAATGACACACATTTTCTCTTATAAGACAATAAGGTCATTGTCGACATGACCTGATATACAATAAGTTACCTGTTTTGACATAATACCCAACTTCCCGATGCATCTATTGACATAATACTCAGATATTCAAACCATACAAATTATATGTTCTTAGGTGGGCAACTGGTCTAGATGGCTTTCTGATTGGTTTGGGATGGACACTGAGGATGAGCATACTACGGGTGAAGATGACTTAGAAAATGATGGAAAGGGTGACCTAAAATGCTTTCATCTCCTTAATGCATTAAGCGATCTTCTAATGCTACCAAAAGACATGCTTATGGATACATCAGTTAGAACTGAGGTTTGTCCGTCAATCAGTCTACCATTGCTTAAGCGAATTCTATGCAACTTCACTCCAGATGAATTCTGTCCTGATTCAGTTCCTGGTGCTGTATTGGAGGCAGTAAATGCTGAGGTATAACTTTTCCTCCATTTGAAAATTACAGAAATATTTAAGCAAATGAAATTTTAGAGTCTCTATGCGGGAAACTAGGAATGGCAATTTGGCCCCCTAGTTTAATCTCTAACGGACCATCGGCTTTAAAGGAACAGTCAATAGGGTTAAAAGTCGCCACAAGTGTAATGTCAAGGCATAAATCTGCTTAGACATTTCCTTCAAGCTTTAAATCTTATTGAAATCCTTTTCTAAAAAAATCTTATTGAAATACAGAGCAGGTAAATTACTGTTTTTGTCCTTCTGGTATATCAAAAGTTACGGATCTGTCACTAGAAATAATTTTTCTCATGGTCTGGTCCTACAAGTGATGCAGATAACTTAAGGAAAAGTTACCATTTTACTGTTCATCATGTACCTCATCTTCTTTTAGAACATAAACAATGCCAATATAAAACCACTAAATTCAGATAAGCAAACATAACACCAATCATTTGCAAAATTCAAATGAAAGGTATAAATAGAAACTTATCCCTGTTTAAAAGCTCCAATCTACAACATCCTGTGTCCGCTTCCACTTCAAGGACCAAAACCATGTAAACCTTTAGAGACAATTCTTGTAATTTAATTTCTTCAAGAGGTAAAATCCGAAACTTCCAGAAAACCAAAGAGCCAAAAGTGTGACTTTCCCTAAATTTTTGTAAATCGTATTTGAAACACCAATTACTCCATCATTATAATATTCTTACTATGTTGGACAATAATTGATTTTAGTAGACTTGACCTGCCATTTTTCCACTTTTAGTCATACATGTTATGTTAACTTATCGTTTTTTCCTGGGTCATGTAGTCAATCATAGAAAGTAGATTATCCGGAGACAGCTCAAGCAGTTTTCCTTATGCGGCTGCTCCAGTCATATACAAACCTCCTTCCTCCACAGCTGTTTCTCAGAAGGTATCAGAGGCTGGTGGAAAATCCCTAAGCAGAAACGCATCTGTTCAGAGGAAAGGATATACTAGCGATGAGGAACTGGAAGAACTTGATTCACCCCTCAGTTCTATTATCGATAAACTACCTTCCTCTCCAACTGTTGGAAGAAATGGAAATGGCCAACATGTGGACCAAACCACCCATGTCACGGTCAATGCAAGATACGAGCTTCTTCGTGAGGTCTGGTTATCATGAGTACTCCTCAAAAGAAATGAAAACAAAACCGAAAGTGAACAAAAGAAAAGAAATATACTGTAGCTAATCCTTGGTCTTTTTATTTATTTAGTTTCCAAGTTTCCATATGTATCTTTATAACAGTGGGGTTTAATGATCATATATTAAATGCTTCAGTAATAGTTCCAAGTTGGTCTGCGGGATACTTCATACATACTTCCCCCTTTAATGTAATAATAATTAGAATTAAGATTTTGTTGATATGCGAGATTACATTTTCCTGTTATGATGCTATTGACAACACTGCTAAATGTAGCAACATGAACATGCCTAGCAAGTTGGTAAGGGGTCAAAATGGGTAATTTCTAGTATAGTCGTTTGTTAAACTGTAATAAAAATTGTCATGAATTTATACTTTCTTTATAGAAACTAGCTTGTGAGATGCAATTACTAAACCTGTACTAATTTAGCAAAAATACAACTTTTTGAATAACATGATGAGAAGTTTTATGGCATTATAAAGCAAAGTCTGGAACTAAAGGACTTCTAGCCTAATCCAAAGTTTATTTTTAAGGTATTCCTCCCGCATGGGGGTGAGGGTTTAAGTCCCATTCGTACATAGGTGTAGTGTAGGTTGCGTTTCCTGTTAAATTAAATAAAAAACAAAACGCAATTTAAACGGTTGACATGCTAAAAAACTATATTATGTGTTGGCCCATTGTTATTGCCACCTCTGCTTCCGTAGGTCAGTAGACAGCCAATATTGACTAGCAGAAGTGCAAAGGTACCATTATATACAGCATGCATCTTTCGCTAGAACAACAATAGTACAATATTGACTAGAAAAGGTGCAAAACTACATTAGCATAGACACAAGACTGATGACAGATTAGTGACATAAAACGGTCATTTTTTATTTATTTTTTTTCTATCAATCAAAAGCATCCGACCTTAGACAAAGACTTGAAACCAGCCATCACCATTCACTACTTCTTGTTACAATTTAAAAGGCATTCGGACCACATAAAACGGTCGTTAACCCACAAGAATAAGGTAAAACAGATGGACATTATCTTGAATTTATTCATTCACGTTCACAACTATCCCATAACAAAAGCAAAAGAAGACCTTTTTATTCTCTTTTCTTACACCAGTCAAAGAGAAAGTTTGGAGTCAAACAACAAACCAACCTCAACAGACTTCATGGTACTTCCAGAGCACATTTACTCAAGTTTCACTTCGCTGGTTGGGGGTGCCAGTTGCAAATAGAAGAACGGTTCAGTTGGTTCTTCCCTGCAAAGAGAGCATGAAAACAATCATCATCACGTACAAGTGCAACTTACACATCCCGTATAATGATATTTGAGGTCGATAAATAGAAAGAACTTAAGTTCCTGCAAAAACAAAAAAAGAAACTACTGAAGAAGGCAAGAATGCATACCCAGGTTTGGACTGCATGCATCGCCAGAAAAGCTTGAAAGGGCCTGGAACCGTCTTAAAGGGATTACCTTCGAAACATGCCTATATGCCAAAAAGTGAAATGATTTCAGCCTTTCAGGCCCAAATAATAGTACATGACAAACCAAAGAAGTGCTGAAATACTATTTAGTCCATGGCTTGACAAAACAGACTTATCAGTCTTATGACCCGTTCGAAAAACTTGTCTTTTATGACATTTAGAAAGAAAAAAGAGGAGTTAAAATATGAAAGTATTTAGAAAAGAAGAAAAAGAAAAGAGGAATCAGAAACCAACCAACCAACCGGTATGTCATTAATCAATTCCAAGTGATTTGGTTAATCATGACTAGACATATAAATGTCTGAAAGAAAATCATTATCTATGGATTTTCACCAAGAAATGGTTCAACCATTGAGCCAAAGTCGTGCGAAGAGTTTAACAAAGACAAAGACATCGCCACTCATACTAACATGACAGGATCCGTTTGTGAATGCACATAAAGCTCGAGACGTCACGACTGAACGATTGACCCAAACGGGTTTGCGTGATTTCTTTTAATCTGTTTGTGGAAAAAATTTACTTAATAGGCAGATTAATCCACAGGCTATTTCCAAAAGGAACCGCAATCTCGCCTATGTGGGAGAGTGTTTCTCTCCATAGTTGAATCAGTACCTCAGGGTTGAGCAACCCATACCATATACCTGAATTAGTGACCTTAATTCATGGGAATATGAGAAGCTCCACACAGAAGGGCAATCTAGTATCTCTTTTATGAAAAGGAAATGAAGATCAGAATTTGCAAAATTAGAAACAAAGGCTAGATCAAAATCTAGGCTAATTTTTTATAAAATTTCAAATAGAAAATACACAATAACACAAGAAGTTGCGGTTTTCATATAGTTTGGACTAGCNAAAAAACATGATAAGACTTGGGTCATGTGTATCTTACATAATACATGTATAAATCAGAGTAAAAAATAAATGCACCCTATATCCCAATTTTCTAGCAATCTCTAAAATGTATACATGCATGTTACATTTAAACATAATTTATAGTGGATTATTTCCTGCCAGTTTGCATCAAATTACAAGTAATTTCTGCATACTAAAATATCACGTTTGAAAATTTAATTAACCAATGTGTAACCATACTCCTTGCTACAAGTTCAAATAAATGAAACCAATTAATCACAAACAACAAATAGATCATTTGAATAACAGTCATAATACCCATAAAGCTTGTCGATTAAGGCTTTCAACTTATTCAAGTGTTCTCTTACAAATCCAGTTAGGTTTGAATTCAAGTTCTAATTGTTTCTTTAGTGCATAACTTATCTGCAAAACTGCAGCATTCTTAAAAGATCCTTGTAATTGTAAAACCCTAGATACAAAATCAATATAAGACCTTGCTAGTGTGGTCATAAACACAAGTCATCTTTGGACCGAACCATGTATAATATCCATGCTTGTAAAGACGTTTGGTGCTAGTTGGGCGGTCGACTACCTTGCAGCTTGTAATCGGCCTAGGCGGGGAGTTATGGGAATTTATCAGATTGGAATTTCTGTATATAAATTTCAAAATTATATGTATGACATGTTGATTTCAACTACCTTGTAGCTTGTAACCAAGTTTTGACCGAAAACGAGTTTGACCTTGTAGTGAGTAATTGGCGATTAATCAGTCATTGTCCTTATAGTGAGTAATCTACTAGGCCCTGTAACCTTTGTTTTACAACCCTAATAACATTACTAAGTTCCTGTTTGTGCTTCCATAGCCGTGTTTAATGTTAAGTGTGTGAATCCCATATCCTTACGGAGTGTGCGATTTCCTAACACCAATTAAACACTTAGTTAACTTATTAAACTAATGAATTAAAAATGGTATTGCTACACCAACATCTACATTTATCCTAGAAAGCAAGGGCGTCAAATACAAGTTCAATTCTAGATTCAAAGGTACTAGGTTTTATAAAACATTTGTTAATAAATAGAACATCCACACATCTATATATTAATCTAACAACTTAAAACGAGCCTAAAAGCTAAAAAGTAGTGATGAAATGAAAGAAGAAAAAGTAAGGGGAAGTACTTGAACAACATCTTCAACACGATCATTGCAACGATGAGCGACAGGTTGACGCGTGTCACCTTCTGGTCTTCCCCATGGACTCTCTCTCCGCGGTACTTCTCGAGTACTACTCATCCTTTCTGATTCTGATTGGGAATTTGGGATGGATGATCGATCAATCAAGGGAACTCTCGCTTTTATACATCTGGGCTCAATTCAATATTTCTATGGGCTGTGCGGTGCCTTTTATTGGACTATTTTAACTGCCCTCCCACCAATTAACAAAACTTGTGCAATAGTCAAAAATACATTGGCCTTGTTTAGTAAATTAAGTGGTGTGGGCCCTTATATATATAACGAGCAAAATAGCCCGCGCGATGCTGCGGTGCGGGATTTTTTTTGACATTATGTTTTTGCGAGAATGTAAATTGTTTTTGTATTTGTTCCGTTAATGCTAGTAACGGTTTTGTGTAAAGGTGATCGACGTACGTTTTTTTAATGAGTGTATTTTGCAATTGTTTAATGGGTATGTTAAATTTTTTGTAAAATATCAATTGGTCCCTTCTTTTTTTTATATCTTTTTCTTTTTATGCATCTTATTTAAGTGTGTGTTAGTGTTAGTGGATATACAACATAAGCATAAGTGACATTTCACCCAAACAACTTACCACAAAAAAACCACCGCCAGCCTCTTTCTCTAATTTGGGTCTTCGCATTTACCAAATCTAACTCCCGAATTATTGAAGCATATGTCCGAATTTGGATTTGTCTGGTACTACTGGATCTAAACCTTTTTAATTGCTTTGTTTTTGCATAACCTCTGTTTTTAAATTGGATCTAAACCTTTTTTTGATTGCTTTCTTGCTGAATTGGTTTATTAATGAGCTTTTGCTCTGTTACCACGAACTGAAGGAGTGTTTGGATGTTTGGTTTAGTTAGGGACAAATGGCTATATCCTGAATTTTGTTGAGTTTTGTTTGTCTGGGGATATGGTTGTTGAACAAAGTGTTGAAGAGAACAAAGTAATTGTTGCACCAAATATAGGGTAGATTAGCGTTGGATAGGAAAGTTATTTTACATGGTTTTTGCGTTGGTGTTATACAAAATAGAGAGCCCAACATCTAGACAACGGCAAACCTACCTTAACATCGTTGGTGCTAACAGTTTTAGCTAGTTAACTAAGTCATTGTCCATGACTTTTTCTAGTAGTGCTAAATATTTACATCAGTTACTGTTTTTAGGCTGCACTTTGGTAGTGTGCAGTTAAGTTAAAGTACCAAAAGATGATTGTTGCGGTTTCCACCTTAATTTTTTTTCCCGTCTATGATGACTCTTCCATGAAGAGTGGTCGCTTGACTGGTCTGCGACCCACATCAGAAGGTATCTCTATCTTTCATCTGGTCTGCATTCCTGTGTATGCCATTGGTGGTGTTGACATTTCTGTAGGAGACAAAGAAGCGGAAGTTAGTTTTGTATAGAAAATTAGAAAGTGCACAATTTGTTTGTCTAGTTTTAAAAGTTAGTCACCTTGGTGTTGCTGTTTTTCTTGTAGAGTGTCCTGTTGTGGTTGAGTAATGCCTGTGTGCGTTGTTGGTGAATGATGGTGAGTGATAAGTGGCTCTAAACTGCTTGTGAATGTAGGTTGTGGACTTGTGTATGGTGCTATTGTTGTTCCAATTTCTGTTAAAAAAAAGATATTAAAAACTTAAGCATTTTAGATTTTATTTGTTTGTTTATAATACTTTTGTTATGTTTGAAAAGGGTGTACCTTCGGGTTGGTAAACATTGGTTGCAGACTCATTTTCTGGTTGGCTCTTGTCAATAGTGGTCGTTGTCGGAATGTAGTCGGTAGGAGGCAAAAGCTTTGGTGGTGCATGAGTGCTGTCAAATAAAAATCAGCGTTTTTAAGTGCCACTTTTAATGGATATGCTATGTGTAAATTGTTAGCATAAATTTCCTTCTTTACCTGAAGCTTGGCCTTCAATTTGTTTGACTTGATCTGTTATGCCAAAGACCTCATCAATAACAAATTCTATGTATCCTTGGACGCAGGTTGGATTGTAATGAAACTGAAATGGATGGCTAGTGCCAACGATGCTTTCAATGGCTTTTGGAAAGTGACGGCCTGGCTGAGGAATGTCATTTGATGCGACCAGGTTTGCACAATTCACACCAACAAATTCGTCTGCCTTAGGCGTGAAAAATATGAATTTTGCTGGTTCAGTGCCATCTGTTATAGTAGCTCTAAAATTGTATCTACATAAATGTAATGCTTATGTGAGTGGCTGTAAAATAAGGAGAATTTATATGCGATATGTGTTTACCGATAGTTAGGAGCTGGTATAAGGCCGGGCTTTTTACATTCATAGCTGCCGTTAATCTTTGTAGCCTTCTGACTGTAATTACCAGCAGAACATGTAGTGTAGTACCCATCCTCTGCTGGTATTGAGACCTGTTTTGTTCCTTGGCAAGAGAATCGAACACCCTAGTAAAGAAAGAAATAAACATGTATCATACGCGTGTTTTGTATATAAGAGATGTTAAAATATAAATGCATATTAGTGGTTGTAGCTAACCCTATAAGTTTCTGGATTATGTGTAAGCAGTGTTGCAATTGGGATACGGTTCTTGTTTTGTTCTTGTTCAGCGTCCGGTAACCGTATCTAGTGACACATAATGGTTCTTTCTTGTAACACCTGGTATTTTCCTAAAACCTAATCCTAGCCAAACTTCTATTTTTAGAGCATGAAACGTTTTAAAACTTTAAAGCATGTTAAATTGGATTTGAGGAGCGTGAGATATACTAGGAACGAGAATTTATTTGTAGACTAGCTCAGCACAACCTAGAGAAACTCGAATTTGTTTCATTTGCCAAATTATTTAAATTATTATGAGTTTGGGAAAAACTATGAAGTTTATGCTTGAATTTATTGGAAAAACTATTTCGAGAACGATGGCGCAAGTTTCGTAATTTTTCGAGTCCGTTTGCTATGTCATTCGAGTCCCGAACCGTTTTATGAAGAGGTTAAGCTAAAACCCACCCATATTACCTTACCCTATAAATACCCCCACCCTAAACCCTTTATTCATTTTACCAACTCAAAAACACACACAAACCTTCTTCTTCTCTCTTCTCTCTCTCTCTAGAATCCGGCCAACCCACCCCCTTGCCGGCGTTCACAATATTCCGGCCACCGGAAAATTTTCCGGCAACCACCACTTACACCACCTACCTAGACTTGTAGATCGGGACATCCCCGACTCATCCCCGCAAC
>LBNU01023977.1:61349-81031 GCA_014162995.1 Artemisia annua
ATTAGAAAGTCCTTAGGTATGATTATGAAAAAAGGAGATAAATGAGAAAGGAGAAAGAAGGGGTTGAAGAATTAAAAAGAAATGAAATGAGAAAGGGTGAAAAGAAATAGCCCTCCCATTATTCAACCTTAGGGCAGAAACCGGGTTCAATTCATATGCTACTGATTGTTACTAAGGTAACATCGGTATTGAAGACAAGACGTCATGGACCCAGTGACGCACTGCACTAAACCTTCTTACCACTCAAGTTCCCTCAAAAGAGCTTGTTTCATTCTCACGGGAAACCCTGCATAATCTATCGACCGCTCATTACGATCTATGTTGATATTGAAATAGGAGACACCGCTCCAGTCCCCGACGACCAAATAATGCACTATCGAGTCTAGAGCCATGAGATACATCAAAAGATCTCATAGGAACACGTGCTACTTCTACCCTGGTTGGTCAACATTAAGGACACCAGTGGTAACTTTATGAGTCCTACGCAGATCTTAGCAATCTGCCAAGAACATTTATGAGGGATGTTACTAATGTCACTCCTAGTGATTAAATGGAAATTCCTGCCAGTGTAACATCAAGCAGCCCTGAAAGTAGGTCACTTCGGTAATCCTTTGTGGGTTACGCTTAGTGATCGTGGCAGTTTCAAAATGGTCTACAGTCGTGGGGTGATCTCCAGCGACTCACCCAATCGTTGATCTACTCAGGTAGATCTTGTAAGCCCTCTCTGGGATATCCGGTTTGGGGACGGCCTTTGTAAGGATTAGAAGGAATCTTCACACTATGCTGTTGACGATCTCTAATTCCGAACCTGTAAGTACCAGACGTTTTATTGCTAACTATCTTATGCAGGAATTTTTGGCGATTGTTGCTGATTGCTGAAAAGATGCCGAATCATCACCTCATGCTCACACTTCAACATCAAAGTCAAAGAAATCATGATCATAGTATGGACTTCAACTGTGCTTCCACAACTCTGATTTAGAAGATCATGATCCAGAAAAGTGTGAGCATGCCAACACAAAGATAGTCAGATCGTATAGAGACATTTCTACTCAAAGATGACTTGAAGATACTCATTTGGATGATGAACTCAAAGTAATGCCAAAGATCATCCTACACATTAAACCAGTCATCTAGAGTCCACTGCTGAAAGCATAAAGTTAATGATATTGAAGAATCAACAACTACGAGCTACAAAGATATCGACAAAGATTTAGATGCTAGAACTCAATGTTTAATTTCCGGGGTGACCTCCCTTAGGGGGAGATTGTTAGGAATACGTTTTTCTTATAGAAGATTCGGTCACCGCCAAGTATTGTTTAGCATCATGTAGCTCGTAGTATTTATCATATTAGTATCTACGTAGTTTAGTATTAGTTAGTATTTGTGGAGTCGGGTCGGGTCTTTACCCACTGTCAGCTCGATCCACAGCCTAGTAGAGGCGTTTTGTTCTTTGTAACTATATATAGCCCTCACCTTGCAAGGGTGAGGGTTGGACCTTCAAGCTAATAGATTCATATTTCATTTTCTTTCTCTCTAGAAAAGGTTACCACATTCTCTCTTTCTCTCTCTAATCCAACGACACAAAACAACCATGTAATCATGTTTGGAACTTAATGGTTAGTTTATAGTCTCGCAGAGAGAATTGGAAGAGACGTAATCGGGTAGTCTCTCGAGTGGTAACATCTAGGTCTATGCAATCTACGATTTTAAGAAAGTCCTTGAGATGTTGATTTGGATCTTCGGAACGAAGTCCCTGGAATGCACATCCTCTTTGCACCAGCCGGATAGTGTCGGATCGCAAGGGAGACACATTGGCTCTGCTAACATCAAATTTACCCACAATCTAAGTGTTAATTTCCCCCTTGAAATGCTCATCTTTTCAACTTATATGAAGAATATATACTCTTATTTCTTCCTATTTTGGTTTCAGGGTAAATATGAGTAAAAGAATGAACATACGCGGAAATAGAAGGACTTTGTAGCAAATATGTGAAAATTATGATTCTGCACTCACTACGGCGTAGAGGTTCATCTACCTACGCCGTAGCAAGGCTTTACGAAGACTACAACATAAAAGTTCTACTATCTACGCCGTAAAGGAGAATTTATGAAGACTACGGCGTAGCCCATCCATTGGCTACGGCGTAGAAGTCCACTAAAAGGCACTACGGAGTAGGCAACTCTCCAAGCTACGATGTAGGATCTTATGCTACGGCGTAGCTACCTTATCTACTACGCCGTAGGAAGCTTATCATCAAGACATTACGCCCGTAGCACTTGATCAAGCTACGGCGTAACACCAATTTGCAAAGGTTACGGCGTAGCAACTCAAATCAGCTACGTCGTAACAGAGTCGGGCCTATAAATACCAGCCCTAATTCCGAGTTTTCCATATCATTCTCTATCACTTTTCACCACACAGAAGAAGGGAGAAACTCAGGAAGGAGGGAGAACGAAGTTCTAGCCACATCCAAGTCATTTCCAAGGGAGGATTCACATAACCATCATAATTTTTATAATTCCTCATTCTTGTATTCGATTCATACTTAGATTTGTATTAATTCAATATTGTTTTACTGCAACTATGAAAATGAGTTGCTAAACACCTCTTGGTGTTAGCCCATTAATGAAATTGTTATGTTATTGATTCAGTTTTCCACGCATCTATTGTCTATTGCTTGTTTACTTTAATGGCGAGGATTGGGACACTCTAGTTCCCCTAGTGATTAGCGTTGGTTGTTCTCTAGATACTTGTGGAATTAACCCAAGGAAGCAAGTCGCTAGGGATGTGATTTGGTGATAGCAATATCACCATACATGTGCGAATTAACCCTAGGACCACCTACCAACGCTAGACACTTAACAGAGTAAGAGGGGTGTAAGATCTGACCATGCCGCATTCGTTAGTCTCGTCCATGTTAGTTGAGGCGCTTAATGACTCTTATGTCTTCGTACCGATGAACCCAAGGCTTTTCTATAGTTTTGGATAGGACAAGGTATAAGATAGATCTAGGTGAATTTAACAATCTAACCNTAACCATCATAATTTTTATAATTCCTCATTCTTGTATTCGATTCATACTTAGATTTGTATTAATTCAATATTGTTTTACTGCAACTATGAAAATGAGTTGCTAAACACCTCTTGGTGTTAGCCCATTAATGAAATTGTTATGTTATTGATTCAGTTTTCCACGCATCTATTGTCTATTGCTTGTTTACTTTAATGGCGAGGATTGGGACACTCTAGTTCCCCTAGTGATTAGCGTTGGTTGTTCTCTAGATACTTGTGGAATTAACCCAAGGAAGCAAGTCGCTAGGGATGTGATTTGGTGATAGCAATATCACCATACATGTGCGAATTAACCCTAGGACCACCTACCAACGCTAGACACTTAACAGAGTAAGAGGGGTGTAAGATCTGACCATGCCGCATTCGTTAGTCTCGTCCATGTTAGTTGAGGCGCTTAATGACTCTTATGTCTTCGTACCGATGAACCCAAGGCTTTTCTATAGTTTTGGATAGGACAAGGTATAAGATAGATCTAGGTGAATTTAACAATCTAACCCGAAAACTTGATGCAGGTTTTGTGAGATATCATTCTCCATACACGTGCGAGAACTTGATGCAGGTTTTACTGACCAGGACTTAGATTAATTAACCCAGAAGAAGAAAGTCGCTAGGCTAACACCAAGAGGTGTTTAGCCACTCATGTTCATAGTTGTAGTAAAACAATATTGAATTAATACAAATCTAAGCATGAATCGAATACAAGAATAATGAATGATAAAACTTATGATGGTTATGTGAATCCTCCCTTGGAAATGAGTTGAATGTGGCTAGAACTTCGTTCTCCCTCCTTCCTGAGTTTCTCCCAACTTCTGTGTGGTGAAAAGTGATGGAGAATGATATGGAAAACTCGGAATTAGGGCTGGTATATATAGGCCCCGACTCTGTTACGGCATAGCTGATTTGAGTTGCTACCCCGTAACCTTTGCAAATTGGTGTTACGCCGTAGCTTGATCAAGTGCTACGGCGTAATGTCTTGATGATAAGCTTCCTACAGTGTAGTAGATAAGGTAGCTACGCCGTAGCTTCTTCCTTGGCCTTGTTAGTTCTTCACTGCCTCAAATAAGATCCTACGTCGTAGCTTGGAGAGTTGCCTACTCCGTAGTGCCTTTTAGTGGACTTCTACACCGTAGCCAATGGATGAGCTACGTCGTAGTCTTCATAAATTCTCCTTTACGGCGTAGATAGTAGAACTTCTACGTTGTAGTCTTCGTAAAGCCATGCTACGGCGTAGGTAGATGAACCTTTACACCGTAGTGAGTGCAGAATCCATAATTTCCACATATTTGCTCCAAAGTCCTTCCATTTCCACGTATGTTCGTTCTTTTACTCATCTTTACCCTGAAACCAAAATAGGAAGAAATAAGAGCATTTTAAGGGGAAATTAACACTTAGATTGTGGGTAAATTTGATGTTGGATTTCCCCCTTAAAATGTAAAACAGGATAACCTCAAATTTACCCACAATCTATGTGTTAATTTCCCCCTTAAAATGCTCATATTTTCTACTTATATGAAGTATATATACTCTTATTTCTTCCTATTTTGGTTTCAGGTTAAAGATGAGTAAAAGAACTAATATACGTGGAAATAGAAGGACTTTGGAGCAACTATATGGAAATTATGGATTCTGCACTCACTACGGCGTAGAGGTTCATCTACCTACGCCGGAGCAAGGCTTTATGAAGACTATGGCGTAGAAGTTCTACTATCTACGCCGTAAAGAAGAATTTATGAAGACTAAAGCGTAGCCCATCCATTGGCTACGGCGTAGAAGTCCACTAAAAGGCACTACGGAGTAAGCAACTCACCAAGCTACGACGTAGGATCCTATTTGAGGCAGTGAAGAACTAACGAGGCCAAGGAAGAAGCTACGGTGTAGCTACCTTATCTACTACGCCGTAGGAAGCCTATCATCAAGACATTACGCCCGTAGCATTTGATCAAGCTACGGCGTAACACCAATTTGCAAAGGTTGCGGCGTAGCAACTCAAATCAGCTACGCTGTAACAGAGTCGGGGCCTATAAATACCAGCCCTAATTCCGAGTTTTCCATATAATTCTCCATCACTTTTCACCACACAGAAGTTGTGAGAAATTCAGGAAAGAGGGAGAACGAAGTTCTAGCCACATCCGAGTCATTTCCAAGGGAAATTCACATAGCCATCATAAGTTTTATCATTCCTTATTCTTGTATTCGATTCATGCTTTGATTTATATTAATTCAATATTTTTTTACTGCAACTATGAACATGAGTGGCTAAACACCTCTTGGTGTTAGCCTAGTTATGAAATTGTTATGTTATTGATTGAGTTTTCCACGCATCTATTATCTATTGTTTCTTTACTTTCACGACGAGGCTTGGGACACTCTAGTTCCCATAGTGATTAGCGTTGGTTGTTCTCTAGATACTTGTAGAATTAACCCTAGGAAGCAAGTCGCTAGGGATGTGACTTGGTGATAGCAATATCACCATACACGTTCGAATTAACCCTAGGACCACCTACCAACGCTAGACACTTAACGGAGTTAGAGGGGTGTAAGATCTGACCATGCCTCATTCTTTGGTCTTGTCCATGTTAGTAGAGGTGCTTAATGACTCTTATGTCTTTGTACCGATGAACCCAATGCTTTAGAATAGTTTTTGATAGGACAAGGTATAAGATAGATCTAGGTGAATTTGACCATCTGACCCGAAATGAATATTGAATCCCCGAAAGATATGATAGGATGCACCTATAGGAAAACTACTTCTCTCTATTGATTCTGCTTTATTTACTTTATTGTCTTGCTATTTACTTTTATTAGTTTAATTAATTTATAAAACCCCCTTTTAAACGTGAATCGAACTTAGATAATTTCCGCACTTTAGCTCTTGGGACGACCTCGGCTTTACCAACTAGCTATACCATACACGACCGGATACACTGTCCGTTAATGCGTAAAAGGTAGACCTTAGGTAAATGAGACTTTATAAATATTAAAACCTGGTCAGTAAAACCTGCATCAAGTTTTCGGCGCCGCTGCCGGGGAGCTATTATCACTTTATTTAAGTTTTTAATTTTTGTTTTATTTCCTTTTCAGTACTCACGGTTATTTTCAAGTTTTAGGTGTTATGGCAGATATTGAAATTGACAACCTCACGCTTGAAGAGTATTTGGCTCTTACACGACAAGAGCAAGGGCCTGGTTTGGTTATGCCGGCTATTGGGGATGATGTGCAGTTCGAAATTAAAAATCAATTCATAAGGGAACTGCGGAAAGACCCATTTTCAGGAAGCAAGACGGAAGACGCTCACGAACACATTGAAAATGTTATTTACATTGTCAGTTTGTTCAACATTCCGGGAGTATCTCATGATGCGATTATGCTCAGAGTATTCCCGATGACATTGACTGGAGCTGCAAAAAGATGGATTGATAGGCTACCAGCAGGGACAGTAAACACTTGGGCTCTTTTGAAGAAGCATTTCATCCAAAGGTATTGCCCTCCTTCAAGGACGGAAAAACAGCTTGAAGACATTCACAACTTCAAGCAAGATGGGATGAAACATTGTACCAAGCTTGGGATAGGTACAATGATCTTTTGTACAAGTGCCCCACTCATGATCTCAACAAGCAACAAATGGTCAACATTTTTTACAAAGGGATCAACATCTCAACCTGCCAAATGCTAGACTCTAAGGGACCTATCCCTAGCATGACTCCGGCTAACCATGATGAATCTCTCAAGAATCTTGAAGCAATGATTGAAAATTTGGCCGATAATATTCATAAAAAGAATATAGCCGAAGAAAGCAAGAAAACGGTCGGAGCATGCATGGCTTTGTTCACCGACAAGGAAGACGAAGTTAAAAATCAGTTTCGTGACGTAATTCTTTCTAATGAGCAACCAACACCACGACAGCTTCCAACCAAGGAAGATAGCCCGGAAAGCTTCATTATCCCTTGCACCATAGGTAACTCTAATTTATCAGCTCTAGCAGATCTGGGGTCTAGCATCAATGTGATGCCACTATCTTTATTTCTTTCACTTCGATTAACAAACCTTAGGAAAACAAATTTGGTGATCGAAATGGCGGATATGACTAAGGCAACTCCGATTGGAACAATCGATAATGTTCTCGTCAAAATTGACAGGTTTTTCTTCCCTGTTGATTTTATTGTGATTAATATGACATAGGCTCCTAGGGAGGACCTAATCCTGGGGAGACCATTCTTAGCTAAATCTAGGGCCATTATTAATGTCTTTGAAAGACAGATATCTTTGGAGGTTGAACTTTAGAACCAAAGAATCACTTTTAATATGAAAGAAACAAATGCGCCAAGGCATAAGAACAAGGTTGATGCAGTTGGAGAAAATGGCACCATCAAAGAAGAATATTCAAACGAGCTTGAAAAACTAGATGACATCTTTAACTACGTGCCACCATCATGTTTAAAAATAGCACATGATGTCAATCCAGACTTAAGCTATGAGAGTAGAGACTCATCTGATGAAGACAGTGAGAAAGAGAATAGCTCATTCGATCCTTGGCAAGGCGAGAAGCCACTGGTAGTAAATTGTGTCTACCATTGTTGCGAACCTACAGAAAACACAAAAGACGGCAAAAAGGAATTCATACCTTCGTGTTCTCCATTCAACAAGATTTGCAATGGTGGTGGGAATATCAGACTAAGACAGGTACGGAAGGAAGCTAATGTTTGGACTTGCTATGAAGAACCTGATTATGATAAAGGCCGATGGGTAAAGAATTATTTTAAAGGAATTATTTCTGGAGAAGAGATCAAATGGACAATTCACTTCTGTAGGCCAGCAATCATGAAGCATGCAGGAACTACTCAAGTTTGGCCTACTTGTGACCCATTTCGTAGAAAATGTAATGGGGGAAGATTAACCGAAGCCATTGTTAAAAGATATGAGTGGGTGTGTTTCAATGAACATATGAGACAAGATGTAAGGTATAAGGGAATTGCATTAGAGATTGGATGGAGGTGAAATTTGGTGAAATTCAGCAAGACCCAGGAATAACGATGAAATATCGAAGGGAATGGGCACAAGCAAACTTTTTGGTTGATGACCGCCTTCAATCCACACCTTACATCCCTTCGACTGTTTGGAATAGGACGCCCGGAGATTTTGACAATGAATGGAGGGGGAAGTTTATCTCCCCAAATGATTGAAGGTCGCAACAGTGAGTCTAACTTAAAGACTCAATAATAAACAAAAGTGCTCTTTCGGGAGACAACCCAAATTATCCTTTTCCTTTTATTTTTATTTATTTTGTTGGTTTGGTATGTTTTGTACTAATATTTTGCAGGTACTAAAGGAAGCATTGCGATGGGGAACTAATATTTGGAGTTTTGCTCCAAGAAAAATTCTCCAGGGGCTTTGCTACGTTGTAGCTCCTCCATTGACTACGTCGTAGCACTCTCCAGATTTCATTCTGGAAATAATCAGCAACTACGGTGTAGCACCCCATTTCAGCTACGCCATAGCTACCTTCTAAACCTTAAAAATGCTTTTTATTTTACAAAACATTCTTTAAACTTGTATTAGTTTTTAAATGAACTTTGTGGGTGTGTTCCCTGTAAACCCTCACAAGACTTCACTCGTCCACTTGGGGACACCAAGTGGTTTAAAAGGCTTGTTGCATACGCTAAATGCAACCGTGATTCCTANTTATACTGTACCTGAACTCTAGTGCCACTGGTAAAAGCTTTTGGCTTTGCTAATGGGACCTCAGTCAGTAAACAACTAAGTTAAAGCTTTTCAACATTCCGATAATTGATTTGCATACGCTAAATGCAACCGTGATTCCTACGAAAGTGAGTTAGGTTTTTCTTTTTATTTTTCTTTTTCTTTTTAGGTTTTATGCTTTTGGTAGTTGTGTGATTCCAGGGATTTGAAGTTTGCTCCTTAGGCGAAGTGAACGCACGTTTCTTGTTGGATCGATATACTCTGACCAAACTAACTATGTAGCTTGTAAGGGTTTAGTAATCTTGGATAAATCCTAAACTACTAACAATGAAACACTGAATAACTCTGTTAAGTATGCGGAATCTACTTCAACAAAGCTAAGAAGAATTATCAAAGAACTTTGATTATATTAAAACTTTGAACCTGCTTTCATACACAGATTCACTAACAACCCTAATACCTCTAATATCGAACTTGCATGTGTCTCTAAAATCGTATATCACTAATGCCAACCTAGGGATCCTTTTATAGGCATAAGGAAAACCCTAGTCGGTTTACAATACTTGAACAACAAGTAAACTAACTCTAACTTAGAACATTCTAGATTTACACAATAATCCTTAAACGTTTTGCATGATTTGCATGTCAGTCCTTTTACATTAGCAGCACTTTGACTTTTTTCCATTCGAGCAATACTTTGACATTATATCTTCAGAAGTACTTTGACTCTAAACTTCAGCAGTACTTTGACTTTCATCAGTAGTTAGACTTTATATCCCAACAATCCTCCCCTAACTTGAATTCTACTTGCTTGATTACAAGTTCCTTTGTCTTCCTCTTTAATCCATGCCATCTTTGTCTTCAAGGAAAGATTGTAACTTTAGCATCTGTCTTTGTACTATCCATGTTACTCCAAATTCTAACATCTTTGTCTTGTACTTACTGTGTTTGTTTTGTCATCATCAAAGTGGTCTTTGTTAGCAATAGCAATCTTTATCTTCAATATTTATCTTCACAGCAACTTAATCTTTTCAGCTACTCAGCAACATATGGCAAAATGTACATCATATCATAAAGTTTCAGTCTATTCTCATCACATCCAGGTGTGTAAACTCCTATGAGAGGTGAATCATTGAAAATTAATGGATTTTCATGTCTCTTTACCAAAGCCATTAACTCTGGAGTAGCCAATGTTTAGGTTAGTAAACCATGGTACATTGATAACCATATGATTTTTAGCAAATCATCAGCTATCAACGGATTTGTTTAGTCTTTACCAATAGCCGTTTGCTTTTGGACTAGTTAGTTCTTTTAGTACAATCACTACCAAGGTGAACTAATTACCAAACAAATGGATTTCCCACAGCCTATACCACAAGCCATTATCTTGTGGGCTAGCCAACTCTTCACTATTTCAGAGATGGTGAGTTGAGAACCATACAATTTTTAGTAAATTGTCAACTAAAATCGGATTTGATTATCAAATCAGAGCCGTACCCTCATGATGAGTCAAACTCTTTCTTGTCTGTTAAACATGGTGAGTTGAATACCATTTGTTGTGTAGTACAAGTACTAACACCATGTGTTTCTCAAAACAATTTGTTTCTGTAAATTTGTGCTTCAAAAAGTATTTTGCACTTCTACAAAAATTGCTATTTTATTAAGGACTTTACTGGTTTTTGGCTGCAAGCAGTACTTTAGTAAAGTACTGTTTGTCCAGCAGTACTTTTAAATAAAGTACTTATTATTCAAAAGATATATACAATTAAGAGGATACCAGAAATCATGCATCATCATCAGCTAAGATTGTCCAGTTGATGAACAACTTAATGACCATGAGAGCTGTTTCATTTTCATCTTCTACTTCAATACCATGTTCTAGCATTCTGAACTTCAGATCTCTTGAAATTGGATATCTCCTTTCTGCTAGCATGTGAACCATGGTACCATCTTCTAATTCTAAGACATGCACCCCACATGATTCAAAAAATCTCCAGCTTTGAATCTCCCAATTTTCTTGATTCTTCCAAATATCATCAGTGCTTGTCTCTTCAGTCTCCCATATTGTTGTAAGATCACCCAGCAAAACTACACCTATTCCTTTAAGTGGAATGTGTTAAAAATGAGCTTGTATTTGCTGGTATAGATGGAGTAAATCTTCTCTATCAATTAAATACAATATTTCCCACAACAAATTAAATGCTCTGAAGCTTTCATCTTCTCTGTGGAAAACAAAGTAATCTCCATCTTTCTTAGATTCCACAACTTCTAATGCAGATATCTTGGATATTGTCTTAGCAACTTTATTTGACTTAGGATGTTCAAAGTCAACAACCCTTAGATATTTTCTCAGCTCATCAATTGTGTCTGTTCTCAATTCCACTGTAGTCTTGAGCTTCTTTGATGACTGATCTTTAGTTGTTGTTCTTTTTCTTTTATGTCTAGCATCCACCATCTGTTTTGCCTCATCAGTATCAAAACCAATAATACTATGCCTTTATAACCTCGACCCTTCAGGTAACTCATCATAGCATTTCTTTCTTAAGCATTGGTTTTTGGTTTTTGTGGTTGAATAACTTTTTCCTTTTCTTTTTCATATTCAGCATCTAATTCAGCCTGTAATATTCTAGCAGCTTCTTCACCTTTAGCTTCCTGAATAGCTCTTAAGTCTGCTAAAGTAATCTTCTTTTTCTTTCTCTTTTCTTCTACCAAGATTTCTTTTCCTTTATCCTTTGGATCAAGATCTTGAGTAGGTTGAGAAGAAGGCTGTGAGACTTGTGATTGTTGAACTCCAGGAATGCTAATACCTCTAGGTCTTGAGATACTTAGCAACATGTCAGCAACAGTCTCTTCATCACTATCTTCCTCTTGTTGAATTGGATTGGAAGGACCAACTTCTTCTTCAAAGTCTAAAGTCCTTGGTGTTATCAAAGATGTGATAGCAGTCCTTGAGCAGCAGTACTTTGAACTTCAATATTTTGAACACCAGTACCTTCCAAATCAACTTCAATATTTTGAACTCCAACTCCTTCAAAATTGACATGCTCAATTTCATCACTTTTTCTCTCAGCAGTATCAATATCTTCAAAAAGTGGTGTTTCCTCATTAGGATCAGCATCTTTATTCAAATTCACATTCTCTAAATTCCTCCCCAATGTGAATGAAGAATGCTTCTTGAGCCTTCTTTTCTTTGCTTTTGAGACCTTCTCAGGATGCTGACCATGCTTCTTCTGAGATTTAACCCACAATCTATGATGTTTAATAAGAGGCCAAACAAACTTCATCAATCTTTGGAACTTTTTCCTTAACTTCAAGAGTTGTACAGCTTGATCATCATAAGCTTTCTTTAATCTCCTTAATTCTCTTGTTAAGGCATAATTGTCTAGCACTCCTTCAGCAGCTTCATCAGCCATTACTCCCTCATCTCCTCCAGATGTTTGAGACCCATTTGTGGAAGTATAATCATTGGGAGATGGTGGTTGATTCTCTCCTTGCTTTGAATCATCATGAGCAGTACCTTGTGGAGAAACAGTTCTTTCCTGTGAAGCAGTACATTGAGAAACATCATGAGCTGGTGATTGAACATGTGGAGAAGGTTTAGGATCCATTGATGCAGTAGTATGTTGAGATGTTGTTTCTTCCCTTGAGCCTGAATGCTCAGTATCATCTCCTGAACCAGCTGCATCCCTAACAGCTTGTGCCACTTCCAACATGTGAGCAGTTAAATGGGTATTCCTCCCAGAGAACTTTGTACTCTTTGTAGACATGAAAGTGAACACCTTATCTGGAAGTACTATGGAAGGTAAAAAGTGTGGAGGTTTAGGAACACCTTCAAGTTGTTTGTTCAAAAACAGTTGAACAAATCTGGGATACATCAAAAATGGTGAACCATTCTTGATATGTTTGTGCATACCATCAAGAATCATGAAAGAAAAATTGAATGGTTGATTGGTAGAAAATCCCACTAAAGCAGAGGCGAGGGTTTGACTAAACTCATTCCAAGCAGTACTTTTGTTACTTAGACAGTGAAGTAGAACATGGATGAGATACTTCCAATGTGGACTGAACAAGGGTTTCTAAAAAGTGAGTTTGGTGAGAGGACCTTCATACCCTATATCCCTGAGAGTATCCCAAAGTATTTCCTTGTCAAACCGAATAGTACCATCAGCATCATTGAACATTAGAACCTCCCTAATGGTAGCCTCTGTAATTCTAATATCCCTACCAACAACCTTAGCTTCAATAAACGAAATATCATCTTCCTCCCATCCAGATGCAGCAGTAGCCCAAAATTCTTGAATCCAGGAGCCAATAACATCAGGATTGACCAAAATAGCATAATTGATTGATGACCCAGTAAGGAAATCAATTATAGCATGAAAATCAATGTTCTTTGCGGTCTTATCCAAATTGGCAATCATGTTGTGCTTATTGCAGTTTAGACGATTAGCCAATGTATGTGTTTATGAGAGTGATTAAATCAGCGAAGGTGGGTTTGATGATTAAATGTGTGGCGTAAGTATGAGAGAATGGGTGTGTAGAAAAGTGAGAGTGAAAAAGGCGGTAGGGTTAGTTATATATGGATAAGATATAAAAAATCAAATCCCATTAAATGCGTATACCGTTATTTTGGCATGTATCCCTTCCAAAACAAAGTATTTTACCATCACCCCGTATTTTTTACCGTTAGAACAGTACTTTTCCACGTGGTAGTACTTTACACGTCAGCAGTACCCTTCAGAGCAGTACTTTCCCAAAGCAGTACTTTCAGCTAAAATTGCAAGCAGTACTTATCCATTATCTTTACCACAGCATCAAAAGCATTGCATTGCCTCCCCTCAAACAATGCATAGGACTTAAATTAAGACAATACTAAGTCCTCCCCTCAAATATAGCCTAATAAGTAATCATACCAACACATACCACAAAGTGTTTGAATCTAGAAACATAAAATCCTTTTGTGAGTAAATCAGCTACATTGTCATCTGTGTGTACCTTGACAACATTAATGAGTCTATGCTCATAACAATCTCGAATAAAGTGATGCCTAATATGAATATGCTTGGTCTTGGAATGGTAAACTGGATTCTTCACAATACAAATTGTACTCTCATTGTCAATGTTGATAGGAGTATTCTTGAAATTGAATCCATAGTCCAAGAGTTGATTTTGCATCCACAATAGTTGTCCACCACAACTTGCAGCTGCAACATATTCTGCTTTAGTAGATGATGTTGCTGCAATTGTTTGTTTCTTACATTGCATGAAATTAATCTTCTTCCAAGATATTGGCAACCTCTAGTGGTTTATCTTCTATCAAAATTATCACCTGCATAATCACTATCTGAAAAAGCTTCCAAGTGAAAAGGTGACTCCTTAGGATACCATAACCCTAACTTAGGTTGATGCTTGAGATAACTAAAAATCCTTTTGACTGCATTCATGTGAGAAACTTTGGGTGAGACATGATATCTTGCACATAAGCATACAGCAAACATAATGTCAGGTCTAGACGCAGTTAAGTATATAAGACAACCAATCATTGATATGTAAAGCTTAGCATCCACTGGTTCTCCATCTTATTCTTTTCCCAATGAATTTGTGAATTTAATGGGTGTAGTGACTGGCTTCATTGCTCTGAGGTTAAACTTGTTAAGAATGTCAGTGACATACTTATCTTGACTAATGAAAATACCAGTACTTGATTGTTTAACTTGAAGCCCTAAAAAGAAAGTTAATTCACCCATGGAACTCATTTGAAATTCCTGTTGCATGAGCTTCTCAAATTCTTTCACCATAGACTGTTTTGTGGCTCCAAAGATAATATCATCCACATAAACTTGAACATGATATCTTTCTTGTCTCTTTTGATAAACAAAGTCTTATCAATTGCTCCTCTTCTGTAACCATGTTGCAATAGAAAAGTGGAGAGTCTTTCATACCAAGCTCTGGGAGCTTGATGAAGACCATACAATGCCTTGATAACTTTCTAGACTTTCTTTGGATGTTCAGGATCCTCAAAACCAGGAGGTTGTTTAACATAGACTTCCTCTGTAATTTTGCCATAAAGAAAGGCACTTTTGGCATCCATTTGATAAACTGGAAATCCCATATATGATGCAAAAGCAAGAAATAACCTTATATCTTCAATTCTTGCTACAGGAGCAAACACTTCATCATAGTCTACTCCTTCTTCTTGTCTGTATCCTTGTGCAACCAATCTTGCTTTTATCTTGATAACATTACCTCTTTCATCTCTTTTAACTCTGAAAACCCATCTTGCACCAATTACCTTCTTTCCATCTGGTAAATCACATAGTACCCAAACTTCTTGAAGCTTGAATTGTAGAAGTTCTTCTTGCATAGCTTCAACCCAACTCTCCTTAGTTAAAGCTTGAGCTATATTCTTAGGTTCTTCTTGAGATATAAAGCAGGCAAACAGGCATGTTTGTTGATCCTTATGATTCATCCTGTTTTGTTTATAAACAAAGCTAAGTAAAGCATTATGTTGTTGTGAAAAACCTTTAGCTTTTGTTCTTGTGAGGACTCCTGAAGTTGAAGGTCCAATGATTTGATCAACTGGATGATTTTTATGAACTCTTGATGTAGGAGTTGGTGGAACATCAAGATCATTATCCAAATTTGTGAAGCCATGATCTTCATTGGAATTTGAGAAAATACCTTTATCTTCTAACTCATTATCAGTGTCTACTAATTCAGGCATGTTAGGATCAGTTAAATCCTTAGTAGAACTCACAATTAGTTCAGCAGTACTTTGATCCAAAGTACTGTGATCCAAAATACTGTCATCCAAAATACTGTGAGTATTTTCTTTGAACTTACCCCTTTTCTTTGCAGCTTCATAGGCTCTCCTTTGATCATCTTCATAGGATTTAGCCAGTGTTTCTTGAAAAAGCATCCTATTAAGTTCATCTTGAATTGTTTGAGCTTCATCAGAGGGTATGGAAGTTGGTTCAACAGTACTTTGCTTCTTCTCGATGGTTATGGGTTCTTCATCAGTAACATCTTCTGATCTAACATTGACTCCATGAACAATATTTTGTGAAACTTCTTCCTTGTGCACAACTTGATTTTCTTCTCTGATAGGCACATAATTCATAGAAGGAGTCAAACTATCAAGATCAAAATACCAATCAGGACCTTTACCTTTTTGATTTTGTTGATCTTCCAGAAAATCAATATGAAGACATTCTTGAACCTTTTTGGTAACTCTGTTGTACACTCTAAATCCTTTGCTGTTGGTATAATAACCCAATAAGTATCCTTCTTCTGACTTACCATCAAATTTTCCCAGAGAATCAATTGTATTGAGAATAGTCAGAGAGCATCCAAAAGGTTTTAGAAAACGAATGTTTGGTTTCTTAACCATAAGCAACTCGTAAGGTGTCTTCATCTGAGGTTTAGTCACTGATACTCTATTCAACACATAGCAAGCAGCACTTAAAGCTTCAGCCCAAAATTGAATAGGTAATAAAGAATCTGCAAGCATTGTTCTTGCTGGTTCTATAAGTGTTCTATTCTTCCTTTCTGCAACACCATTCTGCTGTGGAGTTCTAGCAATACTAAACTCCTTAATCCCTTTCATAGCACAAAATTCATCCATTAACTTGTTTTTAAATTCAGTCCCATTATCACATCTAATACCTCTAACTTTGAGTCTCAATTGATTTTCAAGGGCTATAATAAGATAATGAATAGCATCAAAAGTATCATCGTTAAATCCTAAGAAAAAGACCCAGCTAAATCTACTGCAATCATCTATTACAACTAAGCAGTACTTCTTCTTGTTTAAGCTTGAAACATAAACAGGTCCAAATAGATCCATGTGCAACAACTCCAAAGTCTTTCTGAGAGTTCTTTCCTCAAGCTTTTTTGCATGAAGCTTTATGTTGTTTATCCTTCTTGCAAGCCAAACATGAATGATCAGTCTTGAAAGTTTTAGAAGGTAAACCTCTAACTAAATTTCCTTTAACCAGCTTGTTGATATTCTTGAAATTCACATGACCTAATCTTCTATGCCATAGATGTGCTTCTTCATGTGTTGCCTTTGCTACTAAACATGTTGCTCTTTCAGTAGAATTGAGATTCTTCAAATCAATACTATACACATCATTGGTTCTTGGTGCTCTCAGTGTTACCAAGTAATCATCTACAAACTTAAACTCAGGGGAGAGAATACGATATTATGTGTCAGCGAATAACACAGGGTGCTTCTTGTCACAAATCTGAGATACTAACAAAAGATTGAACTTAAGCTCCTTCACATAACGAACATTCTCAAAATCAATACATCCTATCTTGATAGTTCCTTTGCCAGTAATTCTTCCTCCTTCAGGATCATCTCCAAAAGCAACTCTTCCTCCATAATATGCCTTAAAATTTGACAGTAGCTCCTTGTCTCCTGTCATGCTTCCAGAGCAACCACTATCAACAATTAAATGATCTTTAAGCTCCTCTTCTTGGTTGCCCTGCACAAGAATGAGAAAGTTAGTTTCTTTTAGGAACCCAAGCCATGACTGACTTATGTTTCCCTTGTGGAGTGACATACTCAAATTATTTGAGTATGTAATCTCCACTATCTTTGAAAACATGATCAATTACTATCTTTTGTTCCAAAACTTGTGTTGGTTTTTCAACAAAATTTTCTTTTTCACCCTTACTTGATGAAAGTGTTGTTTGTACCCCATCAGTACTTTCTTTCTTAACCCATTTAGTTTTAACACTGTGTGTTGAAATCTTTGTTCCAGGTACTCTTTTTGAAGTGTAAGGCCTTCTAGATTGATAATAATTTGATGTCCTTGGTCTTACATTAGAATTACCCTGAGTGGGTGAAAACCTAGCAGTACTTTGAGAAGATACTGCTTTTGACTTACCAGTACCTTGAAAAGTGGTGCCTGAAGGTACTGGTGGTTTTGAAAAAGGTCTTTTCTAGTGAGGGTACCTATAGTCTTTAGAGAAATTACTATGGTTAACCCTGTGTGAGTAACTCCAAGCAGGTTTGCTCTTCTTTGGCTTATGATTAGCAGATTTGGTCTTTGGGAATTGACTTTGATATTCTGAGTGAAAGTCACAGTTCTTGATCAAGTGATCAGGACTATAACACACATAACATAACTTTTGATTCATCATCCCAACACTGATACAAAAAGTTGTATCGGTCATGCCAAAAATGTGTAACGATATGCATATAGTCACATACGTTTTTTTCATCGTGTGTCACCAAATGTCCCGCCACCGTAGGTGGCATATGGTCACATTGCTGAGTTCGTAGCCTTTTCCATCGAAAAATAGTGACCAAAACCCCGAATATGTGTCACAAATTAGGCACAAGTTTTGTTTGGATTAGTCATTATCAGTGACCGTAAACACCTTATAGTCACATGAATGTTTTTTGAGAGTAACTATTGTTCGTCCTTTGGCCACACAAATATATAACATATGTGACATTTGAGATGAGTCTTTCTACTAAATGTGTATTTTGTGTGACTATTTCCCGTCCTGTGGCCACATGAATATACAATAAATGTGACCTTTGTGATGATTTAGTCACACAATGGGTGTTGCTGTTTTGGAGTTAGTCACATACAATTTAAAACAAAGTGGCCAAAAGTGTTAATAAGTGTGACCATATGCTCTTTAAAGTGAACAAATGTGTATTTTGTGTGACTATTGATCATCCAATGGCGACATGAATTTTATGTTTGTGTGGCTTTTTGTAATATTTAGTCACACAACGCATGTTTGTTTTAGGTATTTAGTCACATGCAATTAAGCAAACAGTGGCCAAAGCGCTAATAAGTGTGACCATATGCTGTTTAAAGTGAAGAAATTTGTATTTTGTGTGACAACTGATCATCCAATGGCCACTTGAAGTTTATGTTTGTGTGGCCTTTTGTAATATTTAGTCACACAAACCATGTTTGTTTTGGATATTTAGTCACATACAATTTAACAAACAGTGGCCAAAAGCGTTAATAAGTGTGACCATATGCTGTTTAAAGTGAAGAAATTTGTATTTTGTGTGACAACTGATCATCCAATGGCCACTTGAAGTTTATGTTTGTGTGGCCTTTTGTAATATTTAGTCACACAAACCATGTTTGTTTTGGATATTTAGTCACATACAATTACGCAAACAGTGGCCAAAAGTGGTAATAGGTGCGACCATATGCTATTTAAAGTGCAGAGATGTGTATTTTGTGTGACTATTGATCATCCAATGGCTACATGAATTTTATGTGTATGTGGCCTTTTGTAATATTTAATCACACAACGCACATTTTTTTTGGGTATTTAGTCACATACGATTAAGCAAATAGTGGCCAAAAGTGTTACTAAGTGTGACCATATGATGTTTAAAGTGCAGATATGTGTGTTTTATGTGACTAATGTTCATCCAATGGTCACATGAATTTTATTTTGTATGGCATTTTGTAATATTTAGTCACACTTCAAATTAAACAAAGAGTGACCAATAATGTTAGTACTGCTAGTAATTCGTTAGTATTGCTGGAGCAGAGCTACTACTGCTAGAATATATATAAAACAGAATGTATATAAATGAAGCAAATATATATACAATTGTATTTCAAATTGAATAAAACTCGAATGTATTTAAATGAACCAAATATATATACAATGGTAATGTCGTATATAATCAAATTCTCAACTACCATAAGTTAAAACCTGTTGACTCTTCGCCGCCTTAGCTTGCTTTTGACAGTTGTGTTTGGTAAGGAAAATGGATGTTACGATTGAGAGTGGGTAGTGGAGTTACATAAAAGAGGTATTTCAAATGGAATAAAACTCGAATGTATTTAAAACCTGAGTCGTCTCTTCGCCACCTTAGCTTGCTTTTGCAAGGTTTCCATCTGAGTCTAATGGCAAC
>LBNU01023980.1:7475-27233 GCA_014162995.1 Artemisia annua
ATCAAGTCTTTGTCACATCTTTAACGCACAAACAAGTTATCTTTAAACGTGATGAAGCCGTTTAAGATATGATAAGAACACTCATCCAAGAAGCTCCACTTCACCTTCAAATAAGTGATAAATAATCGTCTTCGTAACCAATTATTCCAAATAAACCAAATACGAGCCTTTTAAAAACCTTTAAGAACATAAACTTTTTCCTGTGTGTGTGAATGAAATAACCTTCTGTGTGTGTAATCTAACAAACTCATCTCAAATCCACCATAAGTACTTCCCCTTACTACTCGTAAACCATGCATAATTATTAAACCATAAAGCTCTTTACGCGTCTCCATAACTCACAACAGTACTTTAAATAACACTATCAGTACTTTGTAAAAACAATACCTTGAGCAGTACTTTGAGAAGCTAGAGCAGTACCTTGAAACAAACGAGCAGTACTTTCAAACGAACAGCAGTACTTTGGAGAGACTTCGAGCAGTACTTTCAAAAAGACATCGAGCAGTACTTTCAAATATTGAGTGAGCAGTACGAACAACAGTACCTTGAATGAACATGGTGAGCAGTACTTTGAACAAATCACGGGCAGTACTTTGTTCACATCTTGATCTCACGACAAAACTCCACTAATATATTCCCATGATAATCAAATTAGTACATCTGACTTCTCAACATTATATTGGTACGAGATATCCTTGCCAATAATCAATTGATCTTGAATGATAACTAATAAGTACGAGGTAATAAATCTTCAATCAGATATTTAATAGAATGAAAGCACATGCAGATTACGACAAATTAAAAACCCACAATCTTGAATATTCAACCGATCCATTATTGATGGTTAAATAAATGTTATTCATGATTCATTAATGACTGTCCCACGATTTCACTTGTACGATGATAACCAATCATGCATAATACGACAATCTTTTCACTTCTTTGTAAAACACGATCACAAAAAGTAATGATATAAAATCAATTTAGTAAACGGACCTGAATCGCTTTCGTAATTAGCCTTTATTCCCAAAATCGACTTTAAACTGATCGTACACCAGAACCCTTAAATCCGATTATACAAAAATAACATAAAAACGATGCGGACCTTCTTCAAAACTGCTTATCTTCGACAACTAAAAACCTTGATGAATCCTAGATATCACGAGCCCCAGGCTCTGATACCACATGTAGGAACCCAGCACTCCTTGATCGTTACGGGCTCTATACTTGATAAGTCTAATATTATCTATATCTAGGAATGCATAATAATGAAAGCGGAATATTCAATAAAGAATTAACATTATTATGAACAAGGTTTTTCATTGATAATCTCTAATAATAACACTAATATTTACAGCCCCAATCCTACTTGATCAAGGTAGAACGACCTTGAGGCTGACTAACCAACTAACTCTAACTAAACATTAATAAATCCTAGGCGTTTATCTTCTACGCCTAGGTTACACACACACANATATGAAATTAACCAACAAGAGAAAGGATTACATAGAGGTCCTATTTATAGGATGGGAGCTAGGGCAACACGCCTAGTCCTTCCTTTCTCTTAAACGTTTGGGCTTTAGGCCCATTGGACTTTAACTTAGACTATTACATAAAACCATACGAGTATTAAATAACGTAGCTAAATAAGATAATTCTAGCAACCTATTACAATAACTGAAATGGCCGAGACTTGACTGAATAGTTGAAAACTATGATCCTAACAATATACATCATATTATTGTTGTATCATGCTTAAATATAAGATGATTTGACAACATTGATATCTAATTGAAAGTTATTAGATAACTTGTGTAATAAATATTCTAAAAGAATGTATTTGGATATAGAATCACATCCTCAGCCTGGAATAGCTTCCAGATTCTATAGATGAACAATTTTTCAAAAAGTTGTGAAAATTGTCATTGCTGACAAACTTGAATGTTTGGAAGGCATCAAACATTACACAATAGATATATTATTGTTTACGGGAATTTTAAATAGCATATTGTTGTTTGCAAACAGTAATGCTAATAAAATTGAGATGACACTCAATATTAGTCATGGTAAGGATTTCATCCTTAGCCATATGTACTAGTTGTGCTTTCTAAAAGTATAGTTGCATTATAAATTAAAGAATAAGAATACTTTAAACTTTAAAATGTTTTAGTAGTTTGATTGTCATAAATTGGTGGTTAAGGATGACACAAAATTTATGAAATATTATGTGACATTATCAAAATAGTTGAGTATGCACATACAAGAACTTCACTAGTTGAACTCTTAAATAAGTATTCTCAAAATTCTGATAGATCAAAGTTGGATGATTTATGTTTTTGTCAACAAGTATGAATGTTATTACTTGAGATATAATTCATCAACTAGAGTTATCATGCATTGATCTATTTAGTATTTGGATAAGGGATGTTAAATAATTATTATTTATAATGAATTGAAGTACTTGGTACGTTTATTTTCATTAAATAATAAATTGTATCCTATATTTACATGTTTAAATCCGTGAATAAATGTTATTCTAAATTGTCCATTGTCAGTTAATAATATGGGAATATTATTAAATTAAGACAAATCTGATTTTGGTGTAATATACTTAAAAGTATATTGATGCGTAGACATGCAATTTCAGATGATATTCAATGATACCGAATATAGGACTCATCCCAACTACATGATGTTACTTTATGGATCTTGTCATTAAGTAAATCCTAAGAAGTTATCCTCAGACTTGAGATACAAGATAACTGTCATGAATGTAGTGCATTTTTGTGAAACAACTTAACGCTATACGTAACTGGTAGTCATAAGGGTTGTTTTCGGAAGTGTTACAAAGTTTGTGGGTTTTGCTTGTAGTCAATACAGAATTTGTTCATTCGAATTTATTTTTGGAGTTTAATACTACTGGGCCCCTCGTAGGGTTGTCATGATGTTTGCGTGCGCACGCCCAAGATCTTCCCTGAATATGTTCAGATGATTTGGTAATCTTGTCAATCACATACAACGAGAAACAAAATTGTTAATTAAGGAATGACTTTGATCCGTATCCTTATTAACGTGGTATTAGAAACAAAAGGATAATAATAATGAGTAATCATTAAAAGGTTTTCCAGGAGCCATACTCGATTCGTACTAAGAGGCATCGGCGTGTTGCAAGACGCTACCCGAATGTGATCACACTATTAAGATATGTCCAAGTAGGAGCTGTTAGTTTTATGAACATAAATTAATAGTATGTGTTAGGATCGAACTCGAGATCACGGGATTGCACACTTTACGTATGAAGAGTAAATGAATAATTATTTATAAATGTTATGTTTACTTATTAATAAACACAATACGAGTAACAACCGTTAGTATTTAACGGAAATAATGACCGTTAGACGAAAATAAGGAAAGTATATTGTGTGAATTATTGGAAAGTCAAGAAGGTTCCGGAATCCCTTTGGGAACTCCTATTAGACCGACCACACAAAGGAGGGCACCTCCTTTGTGCCTTGGACTCCAAGTAATCTCACACTATATATACAAACCCAAGGTTAATTGTTTTGTTATCTCTTGTACACATTAACTTGGTGTTTTCTTTCTTTTCTTCTCTCAAATTTCGACCAAACAATCCCTAACTTTAGGGATTCGATTTTTGCCTTGTGTTTTCAATTTACTTGCATAAACTTTTACTTGAAGTAGTACGTGTGTACAAGAACGTGAATCAAACACACTATTGTTTGATTCTTGGATTTGAATTACAAAAAGGTAAGGGGTAATTCTTATAATCCACATAAACCCTAATTAGGGTTCTTGATTTGAAGATTTGCTCTAATTGATTCTTGTTCGGGCTAGAATCAAAAGGTATGTTTACTTTTTATGTTTGGTTAATTAATTATGCATTATATGATCCTAATTGCTTCCGCTATGCTTACTTGATGCTTTTATTTATATATGTATGACATGAGTATAAAATTCCAACACTTGTAAGCCTCCTCCTCCGAATCTTCAAAACCACGGTTAGAACTCAAAGACAAATAATCATCTAAATAATGAACTTCATCGTCACTATTCACGGGAGCGTCATCATATTTAGNCAATACAGAATTTGTTCATTCAAATTTATTTTTGGAGTTTAATACTACTGGGCCCCTCGTAGGGTTGTCATGATGTTTGCGTGCGCACGCCCAAGATCTTCCCTGAATATGTTCAGATGATTTGGTAATCTTGTCAATCACATACAACGAGAAACAAAATTGTTAATTAAGGAATGACTTTGATCCGTATCCTTATTAACGTGGTATTAGAAACAAAAGGATAATAATAATGAGTAATCATTAAAAGGTTTTCCAGGAGCCATACTCGATTCGTACTAAAAGGCATCGGCGTGTTGCAAGACGCTAACCGAATGTGATCACACTATTAAGATATGTCCAAGTAGGAGCTGTTAGTTTTATGAACATAAATTAATAGTATGTGTTAGGATCGAACTCGAGATCACGGGATTGCACACTTTACGTATGAAGAGTAAACGAATAATTATTTATAAATGTTATGTATACTTATTAATAAACACAATACGAGTAACAATCGTTAGTATTTAACGGAATTGACTAATGACCGTTAGACGAAAATAAGGAAAGTATATTGTGTGAATTATTGGAAAGTCAAGAAGGTTCCGGAATCCCTTTGGGAACTCCTATTAGACCGGCCACACAAAGGAGGGCACCTCCTTTGTGCCTTGGACTCCAAGTAATCTCACACTATATATACAAACCCAAGGTTAATTGTTTTGTTATCTCTTGTACACATTAACTTTGTGTTTTCTTTCTTTTCTTCTCTCAAATTTCGACCAAACAATCCATAACTTTAGGGATTCGATTTTTGCCTTGTGTTTTCAATTTACTTGCATAAACTTTTACTTGAAGTAGTACGTGTGTACAAGAACGTGAATCAAACACACTATTGTTTGATTCTTGGATTTGAATTACAAAAAGGTAAGGGGTAATTCTTATAATCCACATAAACCCTAATTAGGGTTCTTGATTTGAAGATTTGCTCTAATTGATTCTTGTTCGGGCTAGAATCAAAAGGTATGTTTACTTTTTATGTTTGGTTAATTAATTATGCATTATATGATCCTAATTGCTTCCGCTATGCTTACTTGATGCTTTTTATTTATATATGTATGACATGGGTATAAAATTCCAACACTTGTAAGCCTCCTCCTCCGAATCTTCAAAACCACGGTTAGAATTCAAAGACAAATAATCATCTAAATAATGAACTTCATCGTCACTATTCACGGGAGCGTCATCATATTTCGCATCAAGAATGACTTGTGGCTCAACCGTATTTTCCTATCCAAATTTTGAAGTACGAGCATTGTATACGCCGTATATGCCATTTTTTTTATACGCCGTATACACATGGCCATCAAACAAATTTTTGTCTGTTTGAGTCGCGTTTTCCACTTTTTCCTCGAACTCTTCCACAGAAGTCTCATCGCAAATGGTATTCAAATCACCCAATGAATCACCCCCATTGCAATACCCGTCCACATCTGAGCTACAAGTGGGCCATATGGCATATGGACTTGACTCCATATAGGACTGCAAGAATGCACCACTTCATCCATTCAATATTTTATCCACTCCAATTTTTGAGTTACATGTGTTCTATAGGCCATATACATCATTTGGTGTATACGTTGTATACACCTGGTCATCAGCCAACTTGTTTTTGTTTACTTAATACACGTTTTCTTTGGTTGACTCGTCATCATTTGCACTGAACCATGGTTTTCCCAACTCCGATATATTAGACCATTTTCAGTAATCTCTTCATAGCTCTCATAGCTCGATATTTCACAAGTGACCAAGTCTTCCACAATTTGGAGAATATCAAAACAATATTTTTGTTCAACCTATACACTACTACTACCACTACCAGGGGCATCAATCACATTTAATTAACAAACCAGTTTCACACACACTTCATTAGGCATTTCCATGTTAAAATCAACTTTTTCACCACATACTTCTAAGAAAATTTCCCTATGGAAAACATCTATCTTTGCGTGTGCAGTGGCAAGAAATGGTCGTCCCAAGATAATAGGTAACTTAGACTATTTGGTGATATCAATAATGAAGAAATCAATGGGAAAAATAAATTCACTCACCCTAACTAACACGTTTTCCAAAATGCCTATGGGCTCCATTATGGACTTATTTGCTCATTTGAAGCACAATTTAGAAGGTTTAAGTTCATCTAAACCTAATATTTCAAACATTGAATAAGGCATTATACTCACTCTAACTCCTAGGTCGGCTAAGGCATTTTTCACGTCTAAATCATAAATAGAACAAGGAATAGTGAAACCGCCGGGATCCGCTTCTTTAGGTGGAAGTTCATTTAGAATGACAGTCGAGATCTTTTCATTTAGCGTTGCCTTCTCAACCTTCTTTAGCTTGTTCTTTCTTGTGATAGCATCCTTCAATACCTGTAAGCACCATGGAACCTTCTCCAAAGCATCAATAATTGGTTTGTTGATCTTGAGATTCTTTACACTCTCCAAGCACATAACATGTCGGTGCTCCTCTTCTGCCTCAATTAAACTATGCGGATAGGGAACATGTGGCACATATGGCTTGACATATGGCTTCACCACGGACAGATCACGAGTCGATTTCTCCTTAGCTCTTCTCCTAACATGTAAAACTTGCTCAACAAAGGAAAGATCACTAAAGGAAACATGGTTAGTATCATTATAAAAAGTATTATAACGTGTATCAGGAACCATGTCAGACCTCGATGTAATAGCCTTCATATACGCCTTACCAGGATTACTGGTAGAACCTCCATCAAACCTATCCTTAACTACCTAAGCTATTTGACTTACCTGATTCTCTAGATTCTTAATGGATGCTGCTTGGTTTTTATTGCAGTCTCGATAGAAGCATTAAACTTCTTCATCAATTTCTCATGCTCAACACGTCTCCTAGCATAATCATCCATAAATTTCTTAGAGACTCCTCTAAAGAAGTATAGGGGATGTTGAATATATAAACATAAAAGAAACATATAAACGCAGCGGAAAACATCACCAACAAGGATCCATATAGCCATATGATCAATCAATAATAAACAACAACAAGGTTATACCTTTGTAGCGTGATCGGTTGAATCGTATTGATTCCTTCACCAATGTACATGAATCACCAATGAAACCCAAGTGATCAAAGGAGATCACCTCTATGTATGAAACACACTACACGTCACCGATCACCACCCGATGCTAGTCTAAACCCCGTAACACACGATCTAGCCTCGAACTACAATAGAATAAGGTTAGATTGAGATCAAAACACAAAACCCTCATATGGGTGTGTGTTATTTCGTGGCTCTTGGGTAGAGGAGGGGGAGAGAAAGTGGTAAGTTGTTAATGCAATTGATGATGCAATATGACCAAATTAATTAGCACTTATCATCACAAAAGTTACACTTAGCAACCTTGAACTTCTCCCTTGTTCCTTTCTCACCTAGGCTTGCCATGGGGGCTCTAAATGGGCTTGCCCATTTGTTGGTCCAATCCAATAAACTAAGTACTAGCTTAGTTATTAGTAGCCCGTTATTGAGCCCGAGTTACGTAGTCGTATATATAGTGTAAATACGATAAATACAATATATATAATGGTGTCTCTGTGTATAAGTGTGTGACCCCATAGGCTCACATATGTCTAGCCATATAATTATTTATTATGACACGAGCATACTCCAACAGCTCCCACTTGCGACGTCATAATAATCAAGTAATTATACAAGCAAAGGTTAGCGTCTAGCAACACGCCAATGCCCCTAGAAATATGTGAGGGTAGTTTCTTAAACGTCTCATTTAAATGGTTTATATGTCATCTATCCTTTTGTTACAGATACTATGTTGAACATTAGACATGGATCAAATGTCATTCTAATTATTCAACTATTATGTTTCTCGATCTAGATATTGAACAAGATTACCAAGTGAATTAAGATTCATCTTAATCTCATTTGGGTATGGCCATACAAACATCTATTCAATTCATCGAGGGGCCCAATAGTATCTAACTCCGTGAAATGTGGAGGAACATATCCTATTTTGACTGCACGTGTCATTCATGCGTTTCACATCACTCCTGAGGATGGTCTTTATAACTACCTTACTCAGGACAACGTTTAACCATATCAAAGAATGAAATTCCACACATGCAAGACCTACTTGCATCTCAAGTCTGAGGATAAGAGACATAACCATTTGCGAGATTCACTATTGATGCCGATCTATGCAGTGAATACTCATAGGTTGGGTCAGTCCAATGTTCATCACAATGAAAAACATGTGAGTTTGGTAAATAAATCTCCAACACGCTCACATTTTCCTTAATTCGATGATACTCCCGTATCGTGAACTGGCAATGGACAATTTTAGAATAAATAAATTATTCATGAAATAAACATGCAAATATAGAACACAATAGTATAAATGAAGACGATTATACCCTCTATATCAATTCATTATATAATACGACTGCTTACAGTTTCATTTTCCAAATACTAAAACAGATATGCACAAGACTACATATAGATCAGAATCCGATGTTTCCACCATGATCAATTTTGTTGTACAAGAAAACAAGTAGTCATCTGAGTAAACTTTGAGAATACTTGTTTCAAAATTCAAAAATGTTTTGAATGATGATTGTCCTTTTGTATGTGTGCATTCAAGTACAATACGAGTATTGCAACAATATATTCTACAGTGTGTTTGAAGCTAGCAAAGCATCTACTTTAGACAATCATAATAATAGTTTCCCAAACTGTAAAGTATTCTTATTCTTTAAATATGTAATGCATTAATGCTCTACATCGAGCACATCTAATTAGAGGTGTCATCATTCATGATGTCATCCTACTACGACTAGGGTTGAGCATCATCTCAGTTATATAAAAATCAATGAATGAAAACATCATAGAGCTCCTCAAATATCCGTAAACATTTATATTGATCATTGAGACTCCCCTCGATGACATGTCATATTGTGTTTAGATTATTAACCGCTTATGTTTATTCTAATAAACACATGCAACAAGGTTGTATTTTTTATTTCCTAAATTCCTTAAGTGAAAATTTATTCCAGGCTAAGGATTAAAGTCTAGCTTAGATGGAATATTGTTTCTTATATGTTAACAACATATGAGATTTCAGAAAATAAATGCATTGCTCCTACTAGCTCTCAGAGTACTCAGGAGTAATCTTATTTAATAAAAATCAAATTAATGATTTCAGAATTAACTTAAGATCTCTGCTCCTAGATGCATGATTTAATCCATACTTGGATTCTTATATCTTGTATACATTAATAAAGATTATATAGATTCATAAACCCTTTTGATTACTCATCGTCCTAGCAAAAGTAATCAAAAGGTGTTTTGAAATCCTATTGTCATATTTCATTTACATGAATACAGGTATGACAATTAATCATCTTTATTCATTTAATGTTTGTAGGTATCAAGATTAAATCATATTCAATTTCTTGAGTACGAGTAAACTCCTTCTACTACGCATGCATTAAATGTGTGTACAAGTTTGTCCTTATGAGTCTTCTAGTTCAAGAAACTAATTTTTAACCTCACAGTCTAACTGATTTGGTAAGAGATCAATCAAGCTCCATGAGTGATTGTCTTTCAAGGACTGCATCTTATCATTCATAGTTTTAAGCTATTCATCAGATTCAAGATCTGATAATGCATCTCTTTAGTTAGCAGGTTCACTATGATCCTCCAACTTATGTCCCTTAACATTGATATAAAAACTATATCATTCAGGTGTTAGGGGTATCCTTGCGGATTTACGAATGAGAGATATCAATCTATGGTTTAACATATGCATGTTCAACCTTAGTATGACATTGGCAAGTGTACTCAGAAGGTTATGTATTTAGCTCTTGAATGACTTCAAGATCTAAAGGTGCTCCCACTTGCTTTTGTAAGTGGAGATTAATCTCCAAGTACTCAGCATCTTGATTAATAAAAAATTGTTTTCAAGTGGGACAACCAAAATACATCATTAGTTCTTGACTCTAGTTTGTTAATTACTTACTCTTAGGTAATTAACAAATTCAGAGCTTCAATCAAGACATAATGGGATTCATCCCATGCCATAATACAATGGAGTCTTAAATTCCTTCTGGGTTTGAACCATATTGAGTGTACGCAAGGCACATCCAATTTTCTAACCTTGATAGCTTTAGAGGTAAAATAGTTTAAGTCATCAAATATCAAACAATATCTATAGAGTTTGATTTTTTCATGATGGACATACCATAAAGTAGTGGTATTCCACGTAGATAGATGTTGTGGGACTACCCCACAACTCATTAGATGAACTTATACTCTTTGGCTTACGTATCTGCAAACCAAGTCATACCAGATGGCATCAATAGTATTTTTAGCTTACTGCATACTTTATACTATAAGTCTTTAAGCAAGTCAATGACTTCATGTGTATGTTTTGACTAGAAAATATAAACATTAAATATTTTATTATACGTCGTAAGTGTACATGTCTTTAACAAGAAGACATAACAAGTTAACGTCTTTACTTTACGTTATAAGTCTTTCAACAATTAACGGAATTGATGTTTGTGTCATTACAAGAGACCTAAACATATTCAACTAAAGTAACTATAAGTGCCGACAAATGGCCTTAATAGTAATTTCAAGTTAATTTCATACTTCAGGATTATGAATTTACAAGAAGACATAATCATATTTACTAAACATGTAAAACCCAAAATTTTAAAACATGTAAAATGACCAAAATGCCCCTAACGCTTAAAAATTTCATTAAAACACTTATATAAACACCAAATAAATCCTAAACGCTTGGTATTTAGCAATATATGATATGTAAAATTTTTTGTATGGACCTTAATATATTTATAAAGATTCTAAAAATGTTTGTCACATTCATAAAATTTACTTTGGCCGAATATACTTTTAATTTGTATTTATTTTCTAATTAAATGATTTAAATTATATAATTAAGAGATAATTGCTAGATATTTTTGGAAGTGATTCAAAATCAGTAACTGGTCCATTATACCTCATTTAGGCCGAAAATCACTCCCCCCTCCTATCTAATGCACGATTTCTTTTATTTTTCCCATTTATCAAATTAAAAAAAACCCTAAAACACCACTAAACATCACAACGGCGGCTCAACAAATTCTGGAGGCTTTTGATTATTTTTCCTGGACGTGGTAGAAGGCTGGGGAGGTGAGAAAAATAGTAGTTAAGGTTGGTAAGGCGTGGTTTGATCTTTTGGATTTATTTGGGTCGATAAAGCCAAACCAAGGGCTTATTTTTGTTTCTGCTCATTCTCTCCTTAAATATTCAATAAGGTAATTTTGTATCATCCAATAATATATATGGAACGTAAAAAAATCATCCATGCACGCTGGGAAAATCTTTTGGATCAAAACATAATTAAAAACCCTAAAAAGGAAATAAATATACAATCGGCTGAAAAAGATTTTGTGGGTTTCGAACATATTTTATTCAGGTCCTACACATGCCATACGACCCTAAGAAAATAAGTTTCAAAATTTTTGAAGCCTAAACTTATGTTTTGGAATTGTTTTATAATCAGGTTCAAATAAAGAAAAAGAAATAAAAGGAATAAAGGATCGAATGTATTAGGGTTAGGGTTCTTGGTAATGTTTCTGGTTAAATTAATGTTTGAGGATGCTTAAAATAATTATTTCATGATTTGGTAAATTGGGTATAAATATTGTTTAATTAATTGTTACCAAATTGAATTTAAATAATATAAGGGTGTGTTTAGTAATTATTCAAACTTGATGGTCATTTTTGTGTAAATGATATGAGACCAGTAGTAATTGGTATAAAATATAATATGGGGGTATTGTGTGTTAAATTTGAAAACTAGAATGTTTAAATGGTAAATTAATTATAAATTAATTTGATTTGGGAATTATTAAAAGTAGAGGGGCTATTTTGTAACTTTGTAAACTTAAGGATTATTTTGGAAACATCAATAAGACCAGGTGTGATGTTGTAAAATTGGTATAAAGGGTGAATGTGTAAGTCTTGTGATTAAAAGGGGTTAAAATGTCATTATATGTTTATTTAATTAGACTTGTATTTAATTTAGAATAGAGGAACCATTTTTGTAAATTATGAAAACTAAATGTTTATTCTGTAAATAATCATATTGAGGGGCTAAGGGTGTAAATTTGATAATTATATGGACTTGTTTGTAATTTTGATAATTAAAAGGATATAAATGGTAATTGTTTAAATTAAAGGATTAAACTTGTAATTATTGAAAGTTAAGGGGTTGTTTTGAATAAATATTGTATTAAGGGCTGAAATGATATACTTTTGATAAATTAAAGGTTACAAGTGTTAATTGAATTAAATATGGTTATACTTGTAAAATAAATATTAATAAGGACTTATTTTGGAAATAATGTAAATTAAGGGTTTGATTTGTAATATTTGTAAACTCAAGGGAGTGATTGGTAATTATTGTTAACTATTGAACTAATGTGATGGAAAATTGTAATATTTACATTTTAAACCTTGAACTTAGGCATATTTGTATAATAAACCCTAAAATATGAGAAGTTGTCATATTAAACCCTAATCTTGAAAAATTGACATCTTGAACACTTAACTTGTCCAAACGTTAATTAAAATATTGAATGAATAATACTGAATATGGAAACTTACTAATTTTGGAAAACCTGTTAATTTTGAAACGTTACTATTTATGGAAAGTTACTAAAAATGGAAAGTATACTAAAACGGGTAACCTAATTATGTTTAACCTAAATGTAACACTTGGTTACCGATCATATAGGTCCAGTGAAGCGGGATTATGATCCTTTTTCCTTGTTTCCCTTGTTGCTTTTGAACTAAGGTACAAATATTCTGACCTATCTACAGGTTTCTCATACACTCTTGTCTTTCCTATCCCTTTGATATCTTAAACCTTGTTATATTCCCTTGATTATTGAACTTTGTTATATTCCCTTGATTATTGAACCGTGCTATGTTCCCTTGATTATTGAACCTTGCTATGATCCTTTTAAAACTGAACCTTGCTTGAAACTTACACTATGATTCTTGAACCTTGAAATAACCTTGTCATGATACACTTGATATAATAAACTTGATAGGATAATATTGACTTGAACCTTGACTTGAACCCTATGTTAAAATCACTTACTTCGATCTTTGACTTATACCTTGACTTGAAAACCTATACTATGACACCTGATTCAAACCTTGACTTGAACTTGATATAACCATTGATATTTTGAAAGTGCGTTTAATATTATAACCAGATGTGAAAAACTTTCAGTAATTATATTATGAAAATATTTTGAGGAAAAACTATTTTTAAATGAGGGTTATGAACATTTTGTAACACCACTTTTATATGAAGTTCCACTAATTTTATGAATATTTATTTTAAGGACTACCTCATTGAAAACTTTATTTCATGAGAACCATTATTAAAAGATTTCTTTTAAATGAACATTTGACATAAAACATTTGAATTGAACCCTTGCCATAAACTTTTATTTGGAACCTAATATGAACCTCTACATTGAACGTATGACATGAACCTTTACACTAAACTCTACGTACTGTCTCACTATTGAACCTTGACCTTGAACCTTAAACATGAAATCCACATGAACCTTCTCAGTATGAACCTTGGTATAAACCTTTCCATCTTGAACCTTTTTTTACTATGGGCCTTGATAATAAACCTTTTTGATTTGAATCTTGACTTGAACCTTTGATATGAAACTTGACTTGAATCACTTGATATGGACTCTTGACTTGAACCACTTGATATGAACCTTGTACTTGTACACTTGACCCATAGTTTGAGACTACGAGCCACCACTTGTTATACTTGGTACTACTTGTTGTGGAGTAGCCACAACCATAACATTGATGCATCAATGTTATGTACTCTAGTGGGGCTGGAGAGATGTGCCCCACCGTCCCTACTTGATTATCGACTACTGCTATGATTATGACTTGTTTACAGGGGCGTATGGATGCATCCTAGATTTGTTTCTTGTTTTGATGGATTTATCATATTACTTGTTATATACTTGGTGACTGATGGTGTGTGCTATACACGTCTCTCACATCTTGGGAGCTAGCTACTCCAACCCTTGGAGGTATTCCCTCATATTATAATTGGTATCCCGAGGTCTCCCCTCCGGATGCATGGTTACTTGATTACTTTACTTGACTTGATACTTGACTTGATTTGGGCTCGTGGTGGATAACTGACCTGACCATTATACCTTTATACCTTACACCTTTACAACTTTAATACAGGTTCTTCTTACTTCGGTTGTACTTCCTTTATGCTTTACTTTACCTTTCCCTTGTCTTAATTATATCATTCTATATTGCTTGTTACTTTCATATCTGTTCACTGGGCTCTCGTAGCTCAGCCGCATATCTTTTCCTGCGGCAGGTTTTTGTAGGAAGCTGGATTATGAGTGGAGAGTGCTTTGGATTTAGAAGACTTTACCTTGATAGCTTTTGGATTAGTAGAAGCTTTTGTACATTCCAGACTTACTCATTTGTACTACTTTCTTTTGTACTTGTACTTCAGCCTCCCTTGTAACCTTGATACTCAATTGTATTACTTGACATGTATGCTTGTGCTTGCTTTGATATGTCACCATAATGTAGCACTTCTACCCTTATCGGGTTGGGGTGTTACAATTATGGTATCAGAGCCCAGGCTGCGACTTGTAGTACATTAAACCTTGACCTGTGAAGTTTGGACCATTAAGTTTCCACTGTAGGCGCTCACAAGATAAACTTTGATATTTGCCGTAAGATCTCCCCGTAGGAGCATAAGTTTTGACCGGTGAGGAATGGGTAGACTAGGACATCTATGTTTGTGACACTTGCTTCCGCATTACTCTGATTCTTGCCTTTGTCTCTAGTTAAGCCTTATAAGAACTGGTGCCTCATAAGTTAGAAGTCTCGCATTCCATGTTTTGATTTCCAAGTGAGTTGGAATACTACGGACACTACATTGATACCTTGCACCATTTGAGTTTCACTATCTGATGTTGATCTCCATCTCCGAATTGCTTGATAAACATTTTGATACCTTTCCGATCGTTCCGAAGATTATTCAACCATAATGTGTTTGGCACACTCTTTGAATTTCGTACATATGGTAGACACAATGTGTCGTTTGATACAACTTGACTTTGCAAAATCAAATTCTTCCCTATGAGAACTCTGGTATTTATTAACCATGGGTATAGGAGTTTTGTTCCCTCCCTTTGAATGGTGAACCTTGTCTGCCAATCAGTTTCCTTGGGAGGTTATGATAAAATCTTTATATGGAATTGTAAACTAGGCATGATGATGCCGACAACTGATATCCCGTACACCTCACTTTTGACAACCATACGATGTTCGTATTACCGATGATTCACACTCTACCTATCACTTGTGCCAATGAGCTAAACCAGATCCCAACCTTTGGGCTGTCTGCTTATCAATCTCAATACTCTTGATGAACCATGTACTTGACTCTGATATATGAACTATCTATCCAGTTTGACGACCGTATTCGTTCTATGTATTTGTTTACTTTTGGTACATCTAATTTTGAGGCCTCTTGATTTTGTACTGGATGGCCCTTCATAAGCTACCATGGACTGCCGTATCCGATTTGTGACCTTTAACAATCTACTTTGTTCTACTATATTTTGATGACACTCGATCACTCAAATCTGTTACTATAGAAGATGTTCACGACTGACTTACCATCAACGGAGTATACCTCAGTCAGCACGTGGAGATTTCAGTTCGGGTATCAAGACAACCAGACTGGAGGAGATGAACTATTGACACATAACCTAGAGTTGACAGCGGCGGTGTTACCTGAAAACCTGGAGCTGTGATAGAAGACCTGCCAAAGACCCGCAGTTTTGTTTCTCTATTCATTTTAGTTGTACTAAGATGAATTGAGAGCAGAAGCAGATTTGCGGATGGAAGGATGCTCGATAATCAAGAAAGAGATTCGCAATTCCACACCACAATTCCATGAAGAACTGCCGAAGGCTTGAGGAACCAGACTCAAGTTTATTGTTTTTCCTTTTCACCCTATGAGCTGATGGACAACCATGGACCGACTACTCGAGCTTGGAACCTTGAAATTTATGTTATGACTGGATTGACTCTTTTGATGACGTACCTTGCTTTTGATGGACATTCTATGATTTTCGTTACTCTTACAAGTTTCATTTTTACTCTTGGTTATATGGCTTGATTTGGTTACGTCATTGCGAGTTCCACTTGTTTTGCCGACTTTGTTTCATTATTGATCTTGACTAGGAACCCTAAGTCTTAGTTGGAGTATTAGGTGGTTTATAGATTTTGATTCACGAACTTGAGATAGAGTATGACCATCATGAGGGCATATTATGTGATGCTAGTATTATGACGCCTGATCAACGTGATAATACTGACGTCATATAAGTGGGTGTTCATAGGATATCTTGAGTAGTGCCTAAGAGAAGCTTTAGATTTTTGTTTTGTTGGCGACTATCTGCGATTAGTAAGACTTTAGGTTCTTTTGACCTATACGTTTGATCTTCCTTATTGCCGTATGATTTGATATATTTGGATCTTCAAGAATATGTTTGTTGACCTTTGTATCTTGATAATGATCTTAGGGTTCATTTGAGAGCTTTCTACCGTCCGATGTTATCGATTGAATTGTCTCCTATCTACTTGAATGCCTTTGTTCATTTTGAGGGGTACACCTGTGTTTTGCTACTTCTACGATTCACGTCTGTGAGACCGTTACTTTTGGATTTTTTGATTAAGGACCGGATTTATATGGAACCAAATTTGGATTGTTTGATTCTTGTACGTTCCGGAGGAGTTTTCCTATCGTCTAGCTCTACCTCCTCAGCTGTCGCATGTTCATAACATCTTCCGAGTATCTCTTCTGAGGAAATCACTCTTATCATTACTTGCATGTGACACCCTAATCGTTTGATTTGAAGTCACTTGTTATGTTCCTGGAAAACCATACTAGATCGACAAGATAGAGTCATGAGAAACCAAGTCTTCGTGTTTTGCATAATTTGATACGTTCCCATCTGATTTGCATATCTTCAATTTTGAGGATGAAATTTTTTTTCTAGAAGGGAAGAGTTGTAAAACCCAAAATTTTGAAACATGTAAAATGACCAAAATGCCCCTAACGCTTAAAAATTTCATTAAAACACTTATATAAACACCAAATAAATCCTAAACGCTTGGTAATTAGCAATATATGATATGTAAAATTTTTTTTATGGACCTTACAATATTTATAAAGATTCTAAAAATGTTTGTCACATTCATAAAATTTACTTTGGCCGAATATACTTTTAATTTGTATTTATTTTCTAATTAAATGATTTAAATTATATAATTAAGAGATAATTGCTAGATATTTTTGGAAGTGATTCAAAATCAGTAATTGGTCCATTATACCTCATTCAGGCCGAAAATCACTCCCCCCTCCTATCTAATACACGATTTCTTTTATTTTTCCCATTTATCAAATTAAAAAAAACCCTAAAACACCACTAAAAATCACACCGGCGGCTCAACAAATTCTGGTGGCTTTTGATTATTTTTCCTGGACGTGGTAGAAGGCTGGGGAGGTGAGAAAAATAGTGGTTAAGGTTGGTAAGGCGTGGTTTGATCTTTTGGATTTATTTAGGTCGATAAAGCCAAACCGAGGGCTTATTTTTGTTTCTGCTCATTCTCTCGTTAAATCTTCAATAAGGTAATTTTGTATCATCCTATAACATATATGGAACGCATAAAAATCATCCATGCACGCTGGGAAAATCTTTTGGATCAAAACATAATTAAAAACCCTAAAAAGGAAATAATTATACAATCGGCTGAAAAAGATTTTGTGGGTTTCGAACATATTTTATTCAGGTCATACACATGCCATACGACCCTAAGAAAATAAGTTTCAAAATTTTTGAAGCCTAAACTTATGTTTTGGAATTGTTTTATAATCAGGTTCAAATAAAGAAAAAGAAATAAAAGGAATAAAGGATCGAATGTATTAGGGTTAGGGTTCTTGGTAATTTTTCTGGTTAAATTAATGTTTGAGGATGCTTAAAATAATTATTTCATGATTTGGTAAATTGGGTATAAATATTGTTTAATTAATTGTTACCGAATTGAATTTAAATAATATAAGGGTGTGTTTAGTAATTATTCAAACTTGATGGTCATTTTTTTGTAAATGATATGAGACCAGTAGTAATTGGTATAAAATATAATATGGGGGTATTGTGTGTTAAATTTGGAAACTAGAATGTTTAAATGGTAAATTAATTATAAATTAATTTGATTTGGAAATTATTAAAAGTAGAGGGGCTGTTTTGTAACTTTGTAAACTTAAGGATTATTTTGGAAACATCAATAAGACCAGGTGTGATGTTGTAAAATTGGTATAAAGGGTGAATGTGTAAGTCTTGTGATTATAAGGGGTTAAAATGTCATTATATGCATTTATTTAATTAGACTTGTATTTAATTTAAAATAGAGGAATCATTTTTGTAAATTATGAAAACTAAGTGTTTATTCTGTAAATAATCATATTGAGGGGCTAAGGGTGTAAATTTGATAATTATATGGACTTGTTTGTAATTTTGATAATTAAAAGGATATAAATGGTAATTGTTTAAATTGAAGGATTAAACTTGTAATTATTGAAAGTTAAGGGGCTCTTTTGAATAAATATTGTATTAAGGGCTGAAATGATATACTTTTGATAAATTAAAGGTTACAAGTGTTAATTGAATTAAATATGGTTATACTTGTAAAATAAATATTAATAAGGACTTATTTTGGATATAATGTAAATTAAGGGTTTGATTTGTAATATTTGTAAACTCAAGGGAGTGATTGGTAATTATTGTTAACTATTGAACTAATGTGATGGAAAATTGTAATATTTACATTTTAAACCTTGAACTTAGGCATATTTGTATAATAAACCCTAAAATATGAGAAGTTGTCATATTAAACCCTAATCTTGAAAAATTGACATCTTGAACACTTAACTTGTCCAAACGTTAATTAAAATATTGAATGAATAATACTGAATATGGAAACTTACTAATTTTGGAAAACCTGGTAATTTTGAAAAGTTACTATTTATGGAAAGTTACTAAAAATGGGAAGTATACTAAACGGGTAACCTAATTATGTTTAACCAAAATGTAACACTTGGTCACCGATTCATATAGGTCCAGTGAAGCGGGATTATGATCCTTTTTCCTTGTTTCCTTTGTTGCTTTTGAACTAAGGTACAGATATTCTGACCTATCTACAGGTTTCTCATACACTCTTGTCTTTCCTATCCCTTTGATATCTTGAACCTTGTTATGTTCCCTTGATTATTGAACCTTGTTATATTCCCTGGATTATTGAACCTTGTTATATTCCCTTGATTATTGAACTTTATTATATTCCCTTGATTATTGAACCGTGCTATGTTCCCTTGATTATTGAACCTTGCTATGATCCTTTTAAAACTGAACCTTGCTTGAAACTTACACTATGATTCTTGAACCTTGAAATAACCTTGTCATGATACACTTGATA
>LBNU01023981.1:0-17808 GCA_014162995.1 Artemisia annua
AAGCGCTGGTAGGTAGCTCCCGCATTCTTTAGCCCGAAAGGCATCTTTGTGTAACAGTAGAAGCCTTGGGTCGTATGGAATGTTGTTTTCTCCTCATCTTCCTTAGCCATTTGGATTTGGTGGTATCCTTTGTATGCGTCCAAGAAGCATTTGAAAGGATATCCACATAAGGATTCTACCTTCCAGTCTATTTCTGGTAGTGGGTAGCAGTCCTGAGGGGATGCTTTGTTGAGGTCCGTGAAGTCCACGCACATTCGCCAACTGCCATCGCTCTTTTTTACCATGACTGGATTAGACAACCAATCATGGTAGTAAACTTCTCGCACAATACCTGCGTCCACAAGCTTGTGTACTTCTTCCAGGATGGCTTTCGCGCGCTCCGGGGCCTGGCCACGTTTCTTTTGCCTTATTGGCGGATATCCTTGTCGGATTTGTAGTTTGTGCTCTGAGATTGACCTAGGTACGCCAGTCATATGCTTTGGCTCCCATGCGAAGACATCCAGGTTTTTCTGCAGGAGTGCGCACACAGCTGTTTTCCCTTTATCTGACAACAAACCTCCAATTGACACCTGTTGTTCAGGGTAGTCAGTGTGTATTGCTACTTTCAAATTTGGGATTTTGGCTGTGCCGTGTTCCTGAGTGTTCCTTGCTTCACATGTAACTGTGTTACATTCCTCGGGAGGTAGAGCGTTGTTGTAAAGGGTGACAATGCCGCCTTCTACTGGGAATTTGAGCATTCCATGCGCCGTGGATGGTACTGCACGTACGGCTGATATTCCTGATCTTCCAATAATGCCATTGTATGGTGAGGGAGATCTAATCACCATGAAGTTCATCCATGCTTTTGTAGAGTGCTCCTTGTTACCGAGCGTAACCAGTAGGCGTAGTTGTCCTATTGGCCATATCTTTTCTCCCGTGAAGCCTGTTAACGATGATGTGGCGGGGATCAATTGACTTTGTATCTCCGGCCGTAGTCTTTTGAAACAATGTTCATACATTATTTCCGCAGATGCTCCTCCATCTACGTACATACGGTGGATATTGTGACCTCCCGCATATATTTCAATGGTGAGTGGTTCTGCCACCGCGTTGTCCGCGGTCAACTTTGGGAAGGAAATCTCGTCGTTAGGAGAGAACCTTTGGCTGACCTTTTGTTTGACTTTGCGCTGCCATGATTGTATCATGTAAATTGTGTCTGCCTTGTCTTTAGGTGGTTCTTTTTTATCCCCGGTTCTTTGCTTATCCTTCCCTTCTTTAATGTTTTTGACTAAGTGGTCCATCCTACCCTCTTTTACTAATTTATCAATTAGTTGGCGAAGCTGGACACACTCGTTCGTTGTGTGGCCTTTCTGTCCATGGTAGTCGCAGTAACCATTCCCTATGCGCTTTCCTTCTGGGGTGCGCATTGGTGGAGGTTTGGGAAAATTTGCTCCCTCTGTTGCGAATATCTCTCTAGGAGTTTTTGTCAGTGGGGTATACTTGTCGTTCCCCCGTGCGCCTCCATCATTGCGATAGCTTTTGTTACGATTGCCGCCATGGTCATTGGATTGTCTCCTTGACTGTTCTTGCGGCCTGTAGTTAGAATATGCTTTCTTGCTATCCGCGACGGCGGCTTCTCCTTGAACGAAAGACCTTGTACGCTTCATTAGTTCGTCGAATGTTTGGGGAACTTTATCATTTAATTTTTTGATAAGTTCTTGGTTGTTGATCGCATTCATGAATCCTGAAATTTTTAGTATTTCAGGACATGCCTTAATGTGTATGCATTCGTCTTTGAAGCGCTCCATGAAGGCGCTCGTGGACTCCCCTTGGCGTTGTTTGATCCTGGCCAATTCTACTGGGTCCTTAGCGTACTTCTTTCTTTGTGTGAAGTTCAAGCGGAATGCTTTCCGCAACTCTTCATACCCTTTTATACTTCTTCGTGGAAGTTTGCTAAACCAAGTTCGCGCATTCCCTACCAACGTGGAGTTAAACATATGGCACCACACAGGTTGTGGCCAGTTTTCGATGCCAGCAGCGGATTCGAAAATTTTTAGGTGATCATCAGGGTCACCCGTTCCATCATATGTTTTAACATTGGAAGGCATGCGCCTTTTCTTGTTGTCTGAATAATCGCTGATGCGCTTTGAGAACGCATCAACCTTTTGGCGACGCCAAGGAAGGGATATGTCCTCGTCCTCTTCCTCGCGACGTCTTCCTCTGGACTTCCAGTGTCCCGTTTCCTTATCCTCGTTGTCCGAGGAACTGCTTGAGGAAGAATCGCTTCTTTTACGGCGCTTGCGCCGTTTTTCATCGGAGTCCGAGCTAGAAGGGCTTTCACTTGGGGAAGATCGTTTCCCAGATTTGTCGTAAGCTCTTCTGCTTCCCGATCTAGAAGAACCTTCGCTTGGTGAGCGTCGTGGTCCGATTCTATCGTGGACTCTGCGACTACCTAGCCTAGAGAAAACGGGTGTGCGTCGCCCATTACCCTCGTATTCCTCCGAGTACTGCGAATTAGACGGTGTACCGAGTCTAGAGTGGACATCGGTGCGCCTCTCATTATGCTCGCGCTCTAGGTAACGCGGTGGAGATGTTCCATTGAAGTTAAGTCGAGCATGTAAGTTATGACTCGACCTTCTTCTTGACTCCTCTTGCAGGAGATTGTTCAATGTGTCAAAATTTCGTGATACGAAATTTTTTAACATTGCTCCTTGAGTATCTTCTTCCAGCGCAGTGATGTTCTCTTCTAGGTTAACCCTCCTCTCTTTGTCAGGTGCGCCTGGCGGTGCTGTGTTGTCCACAGCAGTTGCCGTCTGGTGAGGAGTGGTAAAGAGAGTACGCTGAAGATCCTCATTGTTTGGAACCACCGTAGTGGTCTGAGTTGTTGCAGCGGGCAGCTCCACTGTTGGGATGATTGGGGGTGATTCCACTTCCTGGTGACCAGGCGCACTGGTTGTCCCAGTGGTTTGCCTAAGGGTCAGATCCGGGTAGTTCCTCCTTGGAGGGTCACCGCGTGCCTTATCCATCTGCGGAGTCCGCTGGCTTGTGTTTTTGTGCTTCGTCATCCTAGTTCTTAGTGTAGGGTCCCACGGATGGCGCCACTTGTTGATACAAAAGTTGGGCGTTCCTTGTTTGGGTTCCTGTTCTCGTATCAATTAGATGATAATGCTTGGGGACCTGCGCACTATGAAAGCAACAAACACCGTTAGGCTTATCGAGGGATTGTCTCCCCCGATTATCCTCCGGCGTGAAAGTAAGTAATCGAATTTAGGGTTTGTGAAGAGTTTAGGGTTTGTAAATCGTACATTTACGAGAGCTATAGCGCCCTCTATATATAGACACGAAATCCTTGTTGGTTTCGTATTCCCCAATCTTCGGTGTATCCACCGATATCGGATATTTGGTATATATCTCTTTTATTTAAGAGATATCCCGTATCCTAATCCATAAATAGCTTTGGGTTTGGGCCTTGTAAGCCCAAACCGTCTAATTGGTAGTCCAATTATTATTATCGTAGCCCACTCGTGGTGGGCTTAATGTTAGTAGGTCATGGTATTCGGGTTCGTGATCCGAATATAGACTATACGTCATCATTCACATACAGAAAAAATGTGAAAAGATCATTTTAATTTTTTCGTAACAAATTCACATGCAACTTTCAATATTTTTTGGATGATTCTTCATTCACAAATATCCTCTACCTTGTAAAATATTTTTAGATTTTTTGAACATATAATTCAAAAAATTCAGACGTTCTCATCAACTCTATACTCTATTGTTACATAAATTTTTCGTTAGTCTTATAAAATTATACTCCAATACCATTTTGGTGAAAGTGACCTTAAGTTATCTCGTTGTCTATAACAAATTGATGGATGATAGTTATACAATTGTCATTTAACCAAAGTATAGCTACACGCCAAGATATTATTTAACAATGGAAAACTACCATCATATATCGTATTTCGTATGGCCATTTAAATCTTATCATTTCAACCAAGTACAACACATGCAGACGTAATTACAATTTGCACATTTAAAATAGGGATTTTGAGTATCTGATTTTTAGGTCCACCCATCCTGAACATTTTTACATAAGCCAGCCATATCTCTTTCTTAGAAGGGATTGTGGTCCAAAGAGTTTTCGAGACACTTTTCAGGATTTAACTCATCATGTAGCTTAATTATGTATACAAGCCTTATGAAACTAATTACTTATTAATCTATAAAACTAATAAAAAGAAAAAATAATTTAACACTAATGTGCATATTACATTTGTTATGACCAAGAATCACGTTCCGGAGGTCGCGTTGATGGAAATACGGATTAAACATGGTTAGTTCTAGAAAGAGAAAGTAGAGAGAGAACGGTGAAGAAAAGTTGTTTTATTAAAATGAAATGAAGTGAAACTTTACACACTATTTCTCACACCCCTCATGGAGAGTCATGAGGGGTATTTATAGGCTCCTAACACTACATGTTTGCCTACTTGACAATAGTAGTCCCTGTAGTTTATAATCTAGTCCATTTCACTTGTGTGACGTTATCTTTATAAAAAAGCGAAGCTAACAATCTCCTTCCAAGATATCGTCACACGTGAATGGTTACAATGAGACCTATAAATACATTAACAATGTAGAATTACAACAATAGTAAACTATGTTGATGATGTTGAAGCGCAGAGTCTCTGTAGCCTAGATATTGATGCAGACTTGAAGTTCTCTCTTCCGACGATCTCGGCGTTTGATTTTTGACACTGACGGCAAAGGTCTATGTAGCTCTGAACTTCAACTACAATGGTATAGTTAGGTTATTACTCCCTCCTAACTAGTGAGCCTTTTTTCTTTCTTCTGCTCCCTCCTGAACTGACAACTCTCTTCTCATCTCGCAGCGGATAAGGTAGATACTAATGAGTTTGCACCATGGTTGTCGTTCTGGGAGCATCATAGCATAACTCACATAGTATTGCACAGAAGGTTGGTAATACGCTCCGATGTACACATCATTAGTACTTCTTCGGTTCTAGAGTAAGCACAATTCCCTCGATCAACCAACGTACTGAAGATGAAACACTACTTCTTTTGGCATGTTCTTCTCCCTCCTGATGGTTGCGATTTATCGAAATCATCATACTATTGTGTGTACATGCCAAAATTACCCGTACTTTACACTTCTGATGCAATATAGATAGACCATGAAAGCATAATTTGTGAGAATATGCTGATAGGATATGACTCTCTTATTTCTACAATCTCTTCTCTTCTCTTCAACCTTTAAGCGACCTCTTCAAATTCCAACGAGCTAGTAAATGACCAATAACTAGAGAAACAACCCAATATAACCAATCTGACAATGAAGTAAACACCCCGTAGATATGTGACTTAATCTTGTACAATGATGTGACTAAGAACGGTGTTGAGAGTTCGTACACCATCGAATCTCTGAGTACTCTATACTCTTCAACCAACCAACCATCAAGTATAAGACGTACATCACCTCTTGATTATCCACATCTTTGTGTGACACTGAGCACTACAACGTAACTCCTTTAAGTGATAGTTAACTAGGTCTTCGTCCGTCCACCCCTTGACCTATGATAACTAGATAACCAAGTCTTCGTCATCTTTAATATATGCCCAAACAAGTATCTTCGAAAGTCATGCATCCATCCTCCCCTAGACTTTGAGATAAATAAGTACACATGCCCTTGAAACGTACTTCAATCCCAGAAAAATGATAAAGTATTATCTCCATAGTCACAAAAATACGATACTAGCCGTTGTCATTTGAGTGTGAATCTTGTTTAGGATCGTTTAAGCAATTCGTGGTGTGGTTTGAGGTGGTTTGAGATATATTGGTGTTGATGATAATGAAACACGGAAATGAATCATGATCTATAAGATGGATTTACCAATAATCTCATGTGTTTAGGTAAGGTGGAAGTTAGGGTTTAGGGTATATAGACATTAGGTTATTCGATGAGGTTAGGGTTTTGTTTATGTAATAATCTTTTGATATTTCCTTACTCAAAATCCCATCTCGTTACTCGATATCCTAAGTCAATTTCGGCAGAGTTTCGTTTAGATTAGTCCAAAAGAAATCCTTACTCGATAAACGATAAGGTTGGACCAGCCTTACTCGGCAAACCATATGAAGAATACTCGAAACACAAGCCTTTAATCGATATCAAGTGCTTACTCGATGAAATATAAGCCCTAACTCGATATGATAAACCCTTACTCGAAAATATGATGCTTACTCGATAAAAAATAAGCTCACTCGATAAAATTAGGTCCTTACTCGATAGAAATCTCTCAAACTCGATAAAACAGCCCCTTACTCGAAACAGTGAACCTTATTCGATAGTCTTACTCGATAAACCCTAGAAAAATGGCTTACTCGGTAAAACTGGACCTAACTCGGTAATGCTGAGAGCTGTGACACCTTACTCGGTAAAGCTGAGAGCTGTGACACCTTACTCGGTAAAACCTGCGAGACATACTCGATAAAACCTGCGAGCTGCGACCCTTACTCGGTAAAAACAGCTAGTTACTCGATAATACAAGAGATTTGGCTCCATACTCGATAAAGACTACTCCATACTCGGTAAAAGCTGCCTTTTGGGCCTCATACTCGATAGAAACCCACCTTACTCGATAAAATGCATGCCTTACTCGAAATTTGTGATCCTTACTCGATAAAATGCATCCATACTCGATAAAATGCATACATACTCGATAAGAAACGTACTTTTCCGAGAAAAAACACCCAAAAACACCACGATTCGCCCCCGGTTAGCTCTGATGCCACTTGTTATGACCAAGAATCACGTTCCAGAGGTCGCGGTTGATGGAAATACGGATTAAACATGGTTAGTTCTAGAGAGAGAAAGTAGAAAGAGAAAGGTGAAGAAAAGGTGTTTTTTTTAAAATGAAATGAAGTGAAACTTTACACACTATTTCCCACACCCCTCATGGAGAGTCATGAGGGGTATTTATAGGCTCCTAACACTACATGTTTGCCTACTTGACAATAGTAGTCCCTGTAGTTTATAATCTAGTCCATTTCACTTGTGTGACGTTATCTTTATAAAAAAAGCGAAGCTAACAACATTAATTATGTAAGTTACTAGCTTATGCATGCATGTTGAGTATAAAACGAGCAAAAGGATGTCACTTTTTCATGAATGCAAAACAACACTCTGGTAGTTTGGTGAATGATGATTACTCCCTTAACTTGAGTCTAGATATAGTTTAATCACTGAACTTTATTTGCAAATGTGTTTTTTTAATGTTTATGTGACCACTTATTAAATCATTTAACTTTGACAAGGTTTTTATTAGTAACCGTAAAAATGTGTATAATCAAAACCCTTAACGTTAACAGTTCGTATAATTAAAAATTTTAGCTTAAACGACTATTGATTAAAAATCAGGGCGAAATTTTAAGGTGTGCAGAGTAAATAACCGCACAGAGCCCTCAAATATTTGGAGCCTTCGATGTTAAGAATGTAGGGTTTAACAAAAAAAAATGATAAACTTAAGATATTCGATGCTATATAAGTCAAACAAAGTTTAGTTTTCAAACGATTTAAAGAGAAGAAGAAGAAGGGGAAAAAAAGAAAAAAAAATCAAAAGGACAGAGTTGTAGACCACATACACGGTGAAGAAGACGATGACTTTGGGTAATACTTAGTTTTTATCGAAGGTTTATGTCTTTTACATTTTTATACATTTTAGTTGTAGTTCTAACTGTAGGAAAATTGTTTTCATCCTAAGTACAAATTTTTATACTTTCAACCCAAGTATAAGAAAAAAATATTTAAAAATAGTCCAACGTAATGCTATTTAGGCTTACAATTTATGCCTAAATACATGTTTAATGCATAAGTTACTTGTACAATTGTATTCAACATTTTCTCTTTTCAAATTTCCACCAATCACTTTTTTAAATCCACCAATCAAATCATTAGGCATACAAGTAGGCTTACTAATTAGGCATAAGAATCATTTTTCATAGTCCAATTTATTTTTCAAATGAATTTTTCCTATGTCTAAAGATTTTATATGTGGTCCGTTAATATTCATCTGATAAAATAAAGACATGCTATATATGGACGCCTTTTTTTATACGTACCTTTTCTTACATATACTTTTAAAATTATTATGTTGCTCAAGAGGCCTATATTGTAAAAATGGCACAAGGCACCGTATGTGGTGGCACCTTTGGAGTTTTCGTAACAAGAGTTTATTTGGTCCGGCTTGTCCTTCAAAGGCGCTAATTTTTGATGAGGTAGTGGCTAGGTCTTTTCTTTGGTGTAAGCATAGATGTAAGAAATCTTTTAGTTGAGGTGATTGACTTAAAAATCATTATCTTGTAACTTTGTAATCTCTAGCTCCTTGCTAGTTTTCTTTTTTTAATAATATCCGCCGTTAAAAAAAATAACAGATACAATCTTCAATTTTTTAGCAATGTTTTTAATTAATACAAATGCAAAAAAAACACACATGCAATGATGCTAGGTCTGCATGTGTAAAGAATATGAGTTTTAAATAAGTAATTAGAAAATCAAAAACCTAAAGAACATATTTACTTTATTCAACTCAAGGAAAATAACTACAACTTAAGAAATGAATACCAATACAAATCACTATATCACGCGGGTAGCGAGAAAAGTACTCGGTGACTCGAGATATATGAGTACCCTATACCAACCCAGTACTTGGTGACTCTGACATGCTTTGACTCTTAATTCTCGATTAGATAACTGCTCGATCCTTGAATACCATTGATCGTAATGATCAACAACAGGAAGTCATTTAAAGTAGAAATGCAAATGTTCACCGAATGAATTAAAAGTTGTAAGCCATACAAAGTTTTACGAAGGTATTACAATTTTCATATACATTAATGAACAATAGCCAGTACCCGTATATGCGGCGACGAGTACCCTATAAATAAATATATTTTTGAGAATGTTATACAATTTTTTTTTACATTATAATAGTAAAATATACAGCAAAATTAGTATTATTAAATGTACAAATATGATGCTAGCGCAATGTGACGACGAAATCAAATAGTCTAAGAGCAAAACCACGCGATTATAGATAATTTTATTAACAGTAGTTGTATACTTTATAACATCGAAAACATTATGCAATTATAAAAAAATAATTCAAATATAAGATATCATTTATCATTTATCAATTATAAAAAAAAAAAAATATTATAAAAATAGCAAACATTACAAATATCATTTATCATTCACTAATTGCAATTAAAATATGTTTGTATATTAAAACATGATCGAATTAAAAGGGTAGTTTTGGCTTTACTCGTTTATTTTTATTTTTTTTTTATTTTTTTTGTTAAATCACATTATATTTTTATTTTATTTTATTTTTTTGTAAAACATAGCTATAAAAGGTCATTTAAAATGTTGTAACTAATGCTATTATGTTGTTACCAACACAACTTCATAATAAGTAAGTGTATTAGCTGAAAATTTTAAGACTTCTTTATATAGCATGCTCCAAATGTTTATAATGTAGTATAGATTACTAATGGTAAAAGCTATAAATACTTAATGTACTTATAAAACCAACCCATTCTGCGTACGATACTTTTTTTTATTATCATTCTTTTTAACAGTGTTCACGTCAGTTATCATAATACTTAAAAAAATGCTTCTCCTGCAAAAAGACTTAAATACTCTTTTCTTCATCTTCCATACCAATCACCAAATCCCTACCAGGCTACCACTTCTAATTATGGATAAAATGAATTGATTCTAATAGATTTGTCCATTGAACGATTATTATTACAATTCTTTTATCTTCATATTTTATCACAAAAGAGTTAATTAAATAGATGGTCACTGTGGTTTGGCGGATTTTTCATTTTTAGTCACTGAAGTTTTTTTTTTGACTGGTTCAGTCACTGTGGTTTGCATATGTTACCGGTCCAGTCCATATCCGAATTGAAATGATCAAAAAGCCCTTGTCATCTTCTTTTGACAATTAAGTAACGGCTGTTAGTCCTTTATACTAACAGTCGTTAGTCCTTTACATGTATTCGTTTGGTCTTTATACGTTTTCGTCCGTTTTTACACATTCTAGTCCGTATTTACATGTTTTCGTCCGTATTTACAAGCTTTCGTCCATATTTACACGTTTTTGTCCGTTTTTACACATTTTCGTCCGTGTTTACACGTTTTCGTTCGTATTTACACGTTTTCGTCCGTCTTTACACGTTTTCATCCGTTTTTACACGTTTTCATCCGTATTTACACGTTTTCGTCCGTATTTACATGTTTTCGTCCGTTTTTACACCTTCTCGTCCGCTTTTACAAGTTTTCATCCGAATTTACATGTTTTCGTCCGTATTTACATATTTTCGTCAGTATTTGCACATTTTCGTCCATTTTTACACGTTTTCATCTGAATTTACACGTTTTCGTCCGTATTTACATATTTTTGTCCGTATTTACATGTTTTCGTCCATTTTTACACGTTTTAGTTCATTTTTACACGTTTTCATCCGTATTTACACGTTTTCATCCGTTTTTACACGTTTTCATCTGTATTTACATGTTTTCATCTGTATTTACACGTTTTCGTCCATTTTTACACGTTTTAGTCCGTTTATACACGTTTTCATCTAAATTTACACGTTTTCGTCCGTATTTACATATTTTCATCCGTATTTAAACGTTTTGGTCCGGTTTTACACGTTTTCGTTCGTTTTTACACGTTTTCATCCGTTTTACACGTTTTCGTCCGTTTTTACACGTTTTCATCTGTATTTACATGTTGTCATATGTTTTTACACGTTTTCGTCCGTTTTTACACGTTTTCATTCATATTTACATGTTTTTGTCCGTTTTTACACGTTTTCCTCCATATTTACATATTTTCGTCCGTTTTTACACGTTTTCATCAGTTTTTACACGTTTTCGTCCATGTTTACACGCTTTGGTCTGTTTTTATACGTTTTCGTCCATTTGAACATTTTTTCGTCCGTTTTTACACGTTTTCAACCTTTTTACACGCATTCGTTTGTTTTTACATGTTTTCGTTCGTTTTTACATGTGTTTGACCTTCCTTACGTGCTTTCGTTTGTTCTTAAATGTTATAAACGTGTAAATACAGACGAAAACATGTAAGAACAGGCGAAAAAGTGTAAAAACAGACGAGAAGGTGTAAAACGGACGAAAAGGTGTAAATACGGATTAAAACGTGTAAATACGGATGAAAACATGTAAAAATGGACGAAAACGTGTAAATGTAGATGAAAACATGTAAATACAGATGAAAACGAGTTAAAACAGATGAAAACATGTAAATACAGATGAAAGCGTGTAAAAACGAAAGAAAGCATGTAAAAACGGATGAAAACGTGTAATTACGGACGAAAATATATAAATATGGACGAAAACATGTAAATATGGATGAAAACGTGTAAGAACGGACGAAAACGTGTAAATACTGATGAAATCTGTAAATACAGATAAAAATGAGTAAATTCGGATGAAAAAGTGTAAAAACGGATGAAAACGTGTAAATACAGATGAAAAGGTGTAAATACGGATGAAAACGTGTAAATACGGATGAAAACGTGTTAAAACGGATGAAAACGTGTAAAAACGGACGAAAACGTGTAAATACGGACGATAACATGTTAATACGGACGAGAAGGTGTAAAAACGGACGAAAACGTATAAAGACCGGACGAATACATGTAAAGAGACTAACGACCGTTAGTATAAAGGACTAACAGCCGTTACTTAATTGTCAAAAGAGGGTGACAAGGGCTTCTTGGTCATTTCAACTCGGATATGGACTGGACCGGTAACATATGCAAACCACAGTGATTGAACCAGTCAAAAAAAAAGTTCAGTGACTGAAAGTGAAAAATCCGCCAAACCTCAGTGACCATCTATGTATTTTTTTATTTTTATTTTATTTATTTATATTTTTTTATGTAATTAACTCATCTCAAAATAAAGGATATACCACACAAACTCTTAGGATATGTCCATATCACAAATATTGTATGGCCAAAAATACGTGAGCCTATTGAGGGCACACAGGTATACATTTAATGAACACTTTATTTAATGTAATTATATATTAGATATGTTAATTATATTAAATGATAATATAAGAAATATTTAAACGGTCGTTAATTATAATGTTGGACATTATAATTAATTAACAAACATGAGTGTGGATCCTGTGAGAAATTAATACATAATGAGAAGAATGAGAACTTTTCTCAACCGTGGGATGATGCATCAATGGACTAAATCAATAGTGGCAAAATGGTAATAAAATGCAACTAATCCCTGATTTAAGAGGGGTAAATAGGTAATTCAGCGTATTACTGATAACATATCTTCAATTTGAAAAACCAGTATTTACGGGGAGAAGCATTTGATATACTCTAATCCATAGACTCATTTCAAAAAATATTCTCGAAATCTAGTAAAACCTAGACGGCAAAAAACTGAGAATTCAACATGCATCTTCCTGTTCTTCTTAAAGATGCTCGTAGTTCTTCCATTAAGAAGGTGCAAAGGTCACCATTAAAAGGTAACTAGCTTTTATATGCATCTGTTTTAATTGATGTGCATGCAACACGTAATTAATTTGTTTATGAATGTTTTATTTTGGTTTAATGCATCTGTATTGTATTTGAACAAGGAATGTGATCCATGTAGGTAAAATACATGCATGAATGTTTGTTTGAGAAGCATCCAACATGTAACTAGTTCGTATATATGCATCTGTAGTAGATTTGAACAAGGAATGAGATGCACCTGTATTATAGTTGAAAAATGAATGAGATGCATCTTTATTATATTGAACTAGGAATGAGATGCACTTGTATTATATAGTTGAAAAATGAATGAAATGCATCTTTTTTATATTGAACAAGGAATGAGATGCACCTGTATTATATAGTTGAAAAATGAATGAAATGTATGAATGTTTGTTAAAGAGAATGAGATCCATGTATAAAAATGAATGAGATGCATCCATGTATAAAAGACATGCATGAATGTTTGTTTGAGAAGCATCCAACATGTATAAAATGTATGCATGGTTTACTTGTTTGTTTATATAAGTTGCATTTATAGAAGATTTGTAATAGACTAACTTTCTTTGCTTGTTTAGGAACAAGGTTAAGTAGTCAACTGCTTATAAAAGGAATGATGAAGAAAAAAATTGCAGTATCTAACAAGAGCACGGAAGTGAAGAAATGTACGTATAACAAGTTTAGTAATCTACAAGTTTCTCTCTTATGCACCGTTTTAACTATATTTTGTATGAACCTGCTAACCATTTTATACACTATATTTGTTAATGTAGCTATTGAGCAACAACTAGCAGACGACGATGATGACTTCGTTTCATATGCACCCAAAAAACAAGAAGATGCAGCCAAACAACAACAACGTATAACACATAATCCAGACAAGCATACGGGAATGAAAATGGAAATTATTAGACAAAAAGTTGACAAATCAAATGGACTTATGTCCATTACGTCAAGGCAATGTCCTACAAAGCTATTCAATGTTGTCCGAACGTTGTCGGGTGCTCAAAAAAAGGATGTTAGGGATATGGGTTTTGAATCGATTCTGGAACTAGGTATCTTAGTTAACCCATTAAAATTGGGTTATTGGGTTGTTGACAGGCTCAACACAAAGACATTATGCCTAGAAATAGACAACAAAACGTCATTACAGATTAATAGTCAATCGGTGCAAGACATTTTTGGGTTCCCCATGGGAAAAATTAAGGTTGAAGACAGTACAAGGGCTGATAAACATAACAATGTCACAAAGGAGTGGCATCGACAATATCCACCAGGCAAAAATGGGGAAACCCAAAGAGTATACTTACGTGATGTTGTGAAACAAATAAATAAGCAACATGAAAGAGGTAGGATGTTCAAGATGAACATGCTGGTTTTAATAATGACGTTACTGGCTGAAGGGATAACGTTACTCGACTTCTATGACATCATAACCGCCTTTAATCTCATCACCATTATCATCAAAATTTTTCACTCTCACGTCCGTATCCAAGATTGTATAGGTTTTTGGCTCATCGAGATAGACTGCTCCAATAGAATAACAAGAGTGAACTGCTACAAGCATCTCCTTCTGAACAATTTTCACGAACACTTTTCTGGTGTAAATTTGCATAGCTTCTTTCTCAAACGCCAATGTGGTCTCAGTTTTGGGAGTAGTATACCTTGTGTCATGATCATTCTTACCTTGTATAAATCTCTGCGTTTGAACAGCAGTCTCAAAATGACTAAAAAACTCAACGAATGTTAAGTCAGAATTCAACAACCTCCCAAACATATGATTTTCACTTTCAGAGCGAGATGTTGTCCTCATAAGCCCGGACAATGGAGTATCACGAAAGTAAGCTGGTATCCATTTGTGTCTTAACTCAAACATGTCAGACAACCATCTGTTGTCCTCTAAATGAAACTCATTCACGATAGAAGTCCATTTTTCATCAAAATCTGCCGGATCTAATCTATCAGTCCATATAATCTTTGATATCTTTTTTTTGAACCCCGAAGTAGATATAGAATGCCCAACCTGTCATTAATTCGGAAAAAATCATCATGCACCTGTATTTAAATTGGTAATAACTGTAGGTGCAGGATGAAAAGGAAGATGCACTTGTAATAATGTACATCATGCACTTGTATTTTAGTCACATAATACTTATAGATGCAGGATAAAAAGGATGTGCACTTGTAATAATGTAAACAAAAAATATCTATTGTACTAATTTGTCACTTTAATTACCTTGGATGTTAACTTCTCCATAATATGCCACATGCATAAACGATGTTTCGCATTCTTAAAGATAGAATCAACAGCTACTTTCATGGCAGAGTCTTGATCCGTAAGAACAACTTTTGGTTCACGAATAAAAACTTCCTTAAACTTTTCCAGCATCCATTTAAATGAATCACTTGCTTCGCTATGCAATAAAGCCGCTCCAAAGTTAACTGACCTCTGGTGATTGTCAATACCGGTGAACGGTACAAAAATCATTGAATATCTACCATAAAATGATACAAATATAAGTGAACACAGTTACCAGAAGTAAATAGAAAAATAATGCTAATCGAGAATTTGAAACAAGAGTATTACTTGTTGGTACGGTAAGTTGCATCAAAAGAAATAATATCACCAAAGGCATAGTAATTGTGCTTTGCTTGTTCATCAGCCCAAAATAAACCAATCAAATACTTTTTATCCATAAGACGATGCTCAAATGAAAAATCCGGCACACACTCTTTCTTTTTAGTCAGCATCTTAACAATCATATTTGCATCGCTGTCACCAATACAAGCTAAAACATCTCTCTTAAAGTTTTTTGCATCAGTAGGTATTGCACCTACTTTGTCAAAACCTCCATGTATCTCTGCTAAAATATTATATCCTACATTTGGACCAATGTTTCGACTCGACATTTTCACTAATAATGTTTTGTCTGAATAATTAAGCTTACGCATCGACTTCAAATAAAGTCTATCATCTGGATGAACTAAACTATGGTTGTGCTTCTCTTCAAAAACATAAAGTTCATACTGTTTATCGCGAGTCAAACGAAGGCATATTTTAGCTTCACATCCACAACGAGTCGTTGGCCTGTTACGTGTTTGCTTCTTGTTATCATCATTGTTATCAACCCCATTCTCAGATGATATGTTCTTATTTTCTTGTTTCTTCCCTGGCAAGAAGCCTTGTTTATTACAAACAATCCATTTGTGAGAAATTTCATGACGGTTTGACCCCTGTGCAGATTTTCTAACTTCAAATCCACCTTTTTTTAGCATATTCTTTATATGATTCAAATGCAGCATCAATGGATTTAAACCGAGAAAATAGTACTGGTTTAATAGATTCATCCACATCTGGTATGCAGTGTATCGTAGTTCCTTTAGGGCTTGTTTCCTGAATACCAAATGATCTTACTACGGGCAATATCCCGGTGTCTGTAAAATAAATTGATGATTTTTTTCATCAAATGACCACACAATAATATAAATTCATCGAATGATTCATGATACTATGAATATTATATAGATGCATGTGCCAGCATACATATAAAAAAAGAGAAAACAATATCAAGCATCATGCATCAATCAAATAAACCATTCATATTTGCTTATTAAATACTTTTTATCCAACAGACTAGTGCAAACTTAAGCATGAATCAATTGTCATCAAACATACATATAAAAAAGAGAAAACTAAATGCTAATCAACTTTTTAGTAGCTTCAATTCATCAATCAGAGTCACGATCCAAATAAAAAAGATAATATACTATATAGAAATGATTGACTCAATAATAATTGTCAATGATAAAAACTTACGTATATCTGGAGTGATGTTTGCATCCATTGCATGTGTTACCATGAAATATCCAGATGATAGAAACCGTAATACTCAGGATGTGAATAGGTAAAATGATTTAATTCATTTTGAAATATACAGATGATAGAAAAAATGAAAAAGTCTTCCATTATTGTAGGAGTCACCAACTTCCAGCAAATTATGATATGACGAAAATGACCCCCTATGCTTTTGGAAAATGATTGGTCCACATTATTTCTCATTCTTCTTATTATAATTCTCCTTCTCATTTGATCCTTACTCTACAAGGCTTATGAAACTTACTTATTAATTTATAAAACTAATAAAAAGAAAAAAATAATAAAAGAAAATAACACTAATGTGCATATTAATTATGTAAGTTACTAGTTTATGCATGTTGAGTACAAAACGAGCAAAAGGATTTGTCACTTTTTCATGAATGCAAAACACCACTCTCGTAGTCTGGTGAATGATAATTTACGTTAGAGGGTAGGATTTAGCATTCAAATAAGCACTACATTGAACACAGAGTATATGCACATTAAGTAGGCTAGAAAGGCTTCCCAAATCAACAATAATCTCTAGTTAACAAACACTAATGAATAACTGAGGGGCTAGTGAAAGTGGTTGCTAGGACAGACTCACTGGGCACAGGGCACTATTATGAAAACAGTCCAAACAAAGCAGTGAAATAAGCAGTTTAACCAATCTAAAAAAAATTATTAAAAATACTCTAATGGAGACAAGCAGCAAAATATACTAATCATAAAAGCACAAGTTCTAAAACCTATTATTAAAACCTACAGGAAATCAACAAGTTAATTCAAAAATTTATTTCTACAAACTTTGACTTTTGAGATTTATTGAGACTTTGACTTTTATGAGATTTGGGCTTGATTAAATGACTGATAATGTGATTATAAGCTAATATGAAAGTTAACTAAATTAAATTAATCACTAATAAACCTACATGTGTGATTATGCAATCCTATAATGCTAAGAGTGAACAACAAATGGACATTAAGATTGATTTTGACTTTTGATTAAAGAACAACTGGTTTTAATGACTTAACTTTGCTAATATTACCTAATGTGAGCTGTTGTGACTATATATTACTACTGAAACATAACCAAGGTCACTGAGCACCCCTGAACCAAACATCCCTATAATGGACTGTAAAGAAGATTTTCAAGAGATTTCAATGATTAAGGTTAAGAAGCTGTTTCATAGGGACTTATAATGAAATAATAAACTGAATGAAACACATAAACTCCACTCTGAACAACTAACACCTAAAAAGCCAAATTATACTAAAATGGCAGTCAAATGAGATAACTGCCAATATGGAAAACTAATGATCAAGCAATCAATCTGAAGCAATGATCTAACTACCATACACCAAAAAA
>LBNU01023982.1:30552-47969 GCA_014162995.1 Artemisia annua
AGACTCTCTTTCTCAAGATTTACTATGGAGTATTCTTGAAACCAAAATATGCTAAAATATCAACTCAACAAACAAAGATGTCATCTATAAGGTTATGTAATACACCATCGAAACCAAACAACCTATAAATCTCAAACACGTGATTTAAATACCGCACTTGCTTTTGTTAGGATGTTGTGTAAGACATGTCGTTTTCATTAAACGGCTTTTAAAATATTGATAGTTGAGTTATATTAGGACATGTATTAGCGGAATCGGCTAATATCATCTTTGGAAACTTCGATGGGAAAATGTAGGAATTCTAATTCTTCTAATATGAGAATGGCTATTGGAGAACCTATTGCACTAGAAACTCAATTTGACCTAACGGTTGAATTGCTTCCGGAGAGAAGTTGGGTTTGTGGTAAACCCGTAAAAATTGTCGTGTTTAGCCATAATTGAGCACCGCTAGTAATAGTCTCATATCCATTCTCTAAATTGAAAAATTTCCATTCCTACATTTGACAAAAGATGTTTTACATCGATGATCTTTGTCTCCCATTGGAAGTGCACTTTAAACAAGTAGTAATTAGGATTCTTCTTAACAAACCTAGATTACTTGCATATATGTGTTTAATATGTGTAGACAACATCTTGCACTTATATGATTAAATGTCTTTATGCTTCCTTAAATGCTCAATGCCTACTTGCTTAATTGTTGAATGCATGTTCATTAAAAAGATCTTCCTTTGAATTAGCTTTTCTAATGTCATATTCTTGATATATGTCCATGATACATGATCTTATGTGCTATATGTCAACATGTTTTACTTAATGCTTGTCTTCATAGTAATCATGTTTTGTATGCATCTCTTTACATGGATTACATGTTATTTGTGCACCTGAACTATGTTAGACTAGGTATGCCTCTGATGATACCTCCTAGATGTCATATAGTCGTACATGCTAATATCCTTGATTGTTATGTGATGCATGTTTAAATGACTTATATGCTTAAATCTTAGATTCTTAGGTAATTAGGCTTATTCCTCCTAACACTAGATCATAATCTTCCTTTGGGGTGTCTAGTGTCACAATCCCGCCTTATTACCTAAACCATTCCTTAATCATTTGATTACTCCTAATCTGGAAAAACAGAAAACTGGAGAGACTCTGCACCTTACTGACGGCGGTCCCTTAGTGCATCGCCGATCCCTTATCTTTAAAGGACCGTCCTGTGATTTAAAGGACCGTCCCCAGTAAAGGTGTCACGAACTGGTTCACTGCTTTTCCTGTTCTGCAATACTTTGAACCATCCTACATTATGCCTTGTTTATATATATTATGTCAATTGACAAACATGCTTATTTAAGAGAATAATCTTTTCACTCTTATGAGTGACTAATGAAAACAAGTATTTTTAGTTATAATGTGATTTACAAATTTTACTTGTTTATGTAGTGACACACGTTGTATAAATTATCCTTTTTAGATACATGTTATCTTCTTGAAGATTGATGATGTATTATATGTAATATTTTTACTTGACATGTGATTTTGAGTCTTGACTCGTTCATGAGCAAACGCTACATATGTTGTATGTTTGCTCGTGTTTGGCTTTTCGGAAATAACACATTTACAATTATGTTGCAATGTAAATTGCTTGAATATTTCGGATGAAATATCCAAGTCATCAATCCTACTTCATTGTGTATTTTAAGCACCTTTTAAACATATTAGTTTAATGTTTGGAACACAACCTTTGGACAAGAAGACTCAATATAACATCATCAACACAAGTGTGAGTTATGATCCGATGCATATTCTTTTCGTCTTGATAAGGACGTCATTATTTTCATACCAATCGAGTGTGATTGAGTATGTAGGTTCAAGATGATATGTTTTGTTATATCTTGAAGCTAAAAAAATAATGATTCCACTTTCATGTCCACACTCAAAAACTTGTCAATTAGATTCAATAATGATATCAATCATATTTTGAATAATGAATTGATATAAGCTCGAAATCTTTCTTGACCCTCACAACCACTCTTTTTAATAAAGAAACTAAGTAAAGATTTTATGGAATGTGCTCCACAATATAATACTTGTTATATGTGTGAGGTTACTAATAATGACATGTTAACTTAGTGATTCAAGATTGCCATTTATTTAGTGTGTAAAACTATTTGTTATTACGTATAATATGAGTAGTCTTAGACATTTCATAAGTACAAAAATATTACCCTAACCATTTTTATACAATACATAGCTTATGTAAAAATAGTTTATGACTACATGTTTGAATGAATTAGTGTGTGTGTTCAAATACATGCAAGTTTCAAAGATACATTTTCTTTTACTTAGATAATAATGTATTATTATAAACCTTTCTCTTGATTAGATAACCTATGGCCAGTCAAGATAAGTGCATGTAATGTTTTAGAAATCATGTTGAAAAAGTGTTAAAATATTTTAAGGTGGCGTATTTTAACACTAGAACCTTTTGAAGGATAATTGTGTAAAACAATTGTTTTCGTCACACATGATTAATCAACTTAGTCTACATATCTAAGTGAGTTACTAAAACATTATAACATAAGCAAACAATCAAAAGCAAATAATCATTTAGCATATTACACATAACGATATTCGTAGTTGTTTAGCATGTTAGATACAACAACATATACTTGCTCGATTTTGTTTTTGAAAATAATTTTCCTCCCCAATTCAAGATTTAACTAATATCAAGTCAATGAAACCATTTTTCAAAAATTCATTTACTTAAGATGTCCGACTCAAGAGCTTTAGCAAAAAGCTAGTTTTATGTTAAAACGTGACATACGGTTTTAACTAGTATGAAGTATTTTGCATTAACGATTTAATTAAGTTTGGAATCAATCCTTTTAATTATTTTTAGATGAAAGTTCATTCAATTAACTTTCAAATGGCAGGTGGCACGACTCCTACGGACTTACGGTTGATTTTATATGAATTTTCAAAGTTTGACACTATTCTGGTGGAGGTCCCTTAAATACCCGACGGTCCCCTAGTGATAAAGGACCGCCCAGAGATAAAGGACAGCCACCAGTAAGTAAAACACATTCTTCATGTAAAAATTCATTTCCTTCAAGCAAGTATACGAAGTGCATTTAACCAACAAAACTAATACGAATTAAACAACAAAGCACACGTTTAGCAACTAAACACTTTTCATATTTAATCCCTCTTAATGAGAAATTTGATACGTGGACCGTACTCTATTTTAAAAACCATTTGTTTTGAAAACTAGAGCAACCTGGCTCTGATACCAATTGTAGAAACGTAGAGGGGGGGGGGTGAATACGTTCCTCATTAAAACTTAAAATGTTTCATATCAAATTTCCGATCAAGCGTGACCAAATATGAATAGTTGTTATGTCACTCATAACAAGCAATCACATAAGCATGACACGAGGTTTAAACGTTTCTAGTTAATTATGATCACACTGTAGACGGTCCCTAATATACACCGGCGGTCCCTTAAATATTATGGGACCGTCCCTATATAAAGGACCGCCACCAGTGGGCATGTCTATTACGTCTGATTGAGTTTTCTTATGTTTTGCGTTTCTAAGTTAACTAGTTGATATCAAAAGCACATACACACCAAGACACACAAACATAAATGTAATGCAAGTATAGAAAGTAAAGAGCAAGGAAGAGAAAACGCAAACTGGACACGATGATTTATAGTGGTTCGACACGAAGCACCTCTTCGTCCTACTCCACTCCCCGAGCACCATACTCGAGAGTTACTTCACTAATCAACACGCTCCTTTATGGCGGAACAAACCTTACACAAGCTTACACCAAGTTTACCGACACTAAGCAGAATGTCGAGTTCTAATCCTAGCTAGAACCGATCTACACCAAGGCCCACGTGGCCACACGAACAAGCACTCTTGTCCCACTTAGATCGACACACGATCTAAGCCTTCACACGAACGAGCACTCCCGTTCACTTGAATCTTCACCCGACTCAAGCCTTCACACTAAGATACACTTGGATCTTCACCCAATCCAAGTCTTCACACGAGACACACTTAGATCATCACCCGATCTAAGCCTTCACACACCGACTCAACTAAGTCCTAACTTACACACTAGGACATCACACACCATACAACAATTACATGACCTATTCTAGTTACAAGACTTCTTGGATCTACATCAACATCCAAGTTCACACATATAACCCCATCCTCGACTCACACACAAGTCGGAAACATTACAAGATTTACAAGACCTAAAACCGTAACACTTGTTACGTTTGTGTGTGGACACCTATAACATCTCGAATCATCATCTATGTCGAGAGTTCTTCTCTTACCCATGAGGTAGAGGAAAAAGAGAAAACATAATACTAGTTACGTTGGTGTGTGGACTCAATAACACTTCGATTCTTGACAACTTCGAGTGTTCTTCTCTTGCACATGATGTAGTGGATGACGGGATCACTTATAAACACATACCAAAGAGTTATAGTGATCAAAGATGAAAAAGGAAAGACCAGGAAATTTTTGTGCAAAAAGGATCAGTTTTTCTGGTGAAAATGGGTCAGTATTTATAGCTAGCAAGAGGAACGTCTGACGGTCCATTAAACCTTGGATGGTCCTTTATCAATAAGGGACCGTCCCAAAGGACCTCCGCGAGAGTTTTTGTCCTTTTGTGGTGAAATGTTACCTGGTGAAATTTTATCTGATTTGGGCGGGAAATGAGGCCGTTTTTCACATTTGAAAATTCAAATTTCAAAGTTATTTTTCTTATTACAACATTTCTTTATAAATACAAAAATAATTTGACTAATTTATTTTTGTAAAAATGTTTTGTCACATTAATAAAAATGTGAGGTTTAAGGACAAAAACGATTTTCTTTGATCACTTAACAAAGTTGGTAAATTGTGTTTGTACATACCTGAAGTGATGTCGAGAGACGTTGAAGTGTGAACGAGTAGCTTGTGCACTTTACGTTATGTATTACAAGTTACCCGTTTGTCATCATTAAAACATGAAGACATTGTATAGATTAAACGGCGTAACGTTTGCACTAACATAATTTACATCTTCATATGACTAAAACTTATGTGAATATGGCTCAACTCTCAACATCACCATTTACATAGTTTGGTTGAAGCAGACGTTTTGATATTTCAGTTAGTCGAGAGTACAAAATTTAAGGTGGCATATATCTCTTTTCATCTCTCTTTCTCCCCATGTAGACATATACACATTTTTTTTAATCATAATAAGGCGGATCTTATTTTTGTAGATCTACATATTTAAGGAAAACGAATCGAATGAAGTTGATGGGGCTTTTAGCCTTTTAAATTTGGAAGCACAAGCACAACCAGAACAAATTTCTCCATGCAAGTATCTTGATTTTTGCCATAATTAATTTTGCTCATTACTTTCATTAATCTTGAAAGAAAAAAAAATACTATGCAAACAGTCACACCAACTCTTAGAATAAAGTGAAATAAAGATCCAGGGTCACTTTCTTCAACTATGATCCAAAAGAAGCAGAAAAACTCTGCTCCTGCTCAACTCAGTGGCCATTCAAGAAACAATAGCGAAGAGGCCGGTTCAGAAGTTCTTGAAGGTTCTAGATTTTGTATACAAGCTGTCTCATTCGAAGAAGTTAAAAGCTTTGAAGACTTTCACATAGTGGTCAAGGGTCTCTGCATTGACCGCGAGCTTCCTAACGATGTCAGAATGAGGTACTACTGTTAGTTATGCGGATAAAATTAATATATTATGACTGGATTCGAACAGAGACTTCGGGATTGCACACATTACGTATAAGTTTCAATGTTTTAATAATTAATATATTAAGTTATGATTAGTTATTAATTCCACAAATAAACACTTAACGGGAATTGACTAACGGTCGTTAGGAGAAGAAGGGATACGAATATATGGAAAGAAGCCAAGAAGGTTCTAGGACCCTCTTGGGCTCTATATTAGGCCGACCCATAAAGTGGGGGGGGGGGGTTATCCCACCCTAACTTGGTCTCCAAGATTTCATTAGTATAAATACAAGGCCTCTTGTATTCATTCTTGGCATCTCTTGAATCCCTAACAACCCTAACTTCTCTTCTCCTCTTTCTCTTGAGTTCTAGTCGACCCTATACACCCTTATAGGGTTCCTATACGATTTTCAGAGCTCAAACAAAGTGTTTGGTTTGTTTGTGATTCAAGAACCTAGCTTTTCTCATTGAAACGTTAGTAATACGTGTGTACAAGAACGAAGAACAAGCACATCATTGTTTGTAAGGTTTTGGTGATTCGACTAGGGTATTAGTCGATTTGATAAACCCTAATTTTTAGGGTTTAGGGTTCCTGTTCAATTGATTCTTGATTCATTGATTTCGTGTTTTGCCAGAAATCTTAAGGTACGCATATTCTTTTATATTCGGTTAACTAATTACAAGTATTATGATCTTTACTTCCGCGGCATGCTTAGATGATGTTTACATGTTTTATATAATTGTTATGATATCAAATTACAACAGTGGCATCATGAGACGTTAATATTGTGTAATTAATTACCGAAACACATGAAATTCAATCTTGTGTGATTATTACATGTTTATGGTGTTCTAGGGTTTTAAAAATTTGTAAACCCTAATTTTTGAATATGTGTTGATTACCCATGATTTTTTTTAATTAGGTTTTAGTTTTGTAAAAACTTGTAGAAACCCTAGGATGCATGTAATTTTTTATGTGATTATTAATGAATATATGTTATATGTCAGTAATTGATATGCGATCCTTATGACTTGATTATTGTTACAGTAAGTGGCATGTGAGAATCCATGATGAAAACATGCATGTTTTGTCATGGATTATATTGAATTTGCTGTAATTGTTACGTGTTATTAGATTACATACTAGATTATGCGATTTGTACTAATTAATTAGGGTTTTTAATAATAAATTGTTTGACATGTTTAATTTACTAAAAATTAATTAATTGTGTAATTAGGGAAGACCTAAAATTGGGGAAGACCCCATATAAATTGATATATTAAATCAATTATGTGTGTTATTGTATATAATTATCGTAGGACTTACGCTACCAATTAATGGTGTATGTGGTCCATTGGTACTTAGCTTGAAAACCAATGGGAGTCTTAGATCATATATACATGTTAATTGATTTATTTAGCATGTACGTTATTTAAGTTTTTTATTTTTTATTAATTACGTATTTGTTTATATATGTTTGTGACATGATAGTAAGCAAAAGGGTAATCTTATAATAAAATAATAAACCGGACTTAATAATGGTGAAAACTTATTTTGAGCTTTAAAATCTTAAACTTTTAATTGATTGATGTGACTGTACTTAATGGTCGAACGGCGGACCTAATTGTGACAAACTATAAGGAGGGTTTAAGGAGAAACGGGTTTTTAATAAGCCTCATGCTGACCTTTGTTTTTCCGCCCGCTTGTGTGTCAAATTAGACTTACCAAGTACAAGATGAAATATCTTAAGGCAAAGTTGTAAGTTAATCAACGCCTCAATTAAAACTTTGTTGATTTATGCTTACGTAAAGAAACTAATGAGTAAAAGTTTTTTGATTTGAAACATATGATACAAGATGAATGCATAACATCTTTGTACATATTTTTGATTACACACATCAAAACTACTACCCTTTAATTAAGTCAATGCCATCTAGTTGAAGAACACTTAAAGTTGTAAATCCAGTCATGTGAGAGCTTGGACTAGATTACAATAGAAAGGTAAATTCATACTTTCATTACTTGCAAATCAACTGGGGTAATAGAATTACGGAATTTAAATGTTTTTTAATTAGACGACTTAAATTGAGTAAAGTGAGAGTTTGGACTTAAGGCATGAGATGGGGATAAAACATGCTTACATTGCAACTGTAGTTGGAAAATATGTAAATCCCATCATTTCTAGGAATTGCAATTTGTATATTGGCAACTGAGGTTCGACTAGTACCTTATTGAATACTTTCATCACTAGCAGATCAACTGATGTGATGAAACTATGACAATTTGGATCCTAGTTTCAGTGAAAATTAAATGGTTATATGTTAATTTACCATGGGTATTTAATTTTCTTGAAAAGTTTTATTATCGAAAGTACTAACTTTTGAACTTTATTCTGTAGAAATGGCTTTACCCGAGAACACTAATATGAACAATAAGAGTTCTGCTTCCAAACAAATGATTGATCGAGAAAAGTTGACTGGTGCTGCAAATTTCAATGATTGGCATCATTCCTTGAGAATTTGGCATCGTTCCTTGAGTATTGTTCTGTGAATGGCCAAAAGACTTGATTATATTAGTAAGCCTCTTCCTGAAGCTCCTGCTGGTACTGCAACAAATGCACAACATGAAGAATATAACATTGAGTATGAGAAGCACAATGATGTGGCTTGTCTTATGTTAGCTGGGATGGACACGAAATTGCAAAAGCAATTTGAGCACTTCGGTCCCATGGACATGATCAATGAACTCAAATGAATGTTTGAGAAACCACCTGCTGCAGAATTATATGATCCGATTGAATCTCTGCACAGTTGTAAGCAGGATGCTAGTAAACCAGTGAGTGCCCATGTATTAATTGGAAATGAAAAGTTATTTGGACCAATTGGAGCAACTCAGCTGTGGTTATGTGCAAAGTGTATGTGTTGGCCTCATCATGCGATCCTTTAATCAGGATTTGTTCAGTGAGTTTGTGCGCAACTATAATATGCATTGCATGGGGAAGACAATCAGTGAGTTACATGCAATGCTCATTGATTTTGAGAAAGGACATTCAAAGAAGGCACATACGTCCGCGGTATTAGCAATACAAGGTGGTAGGATTACTAAGCCCAAGAAACCGTAACAAGCGAACAAAAAGGGTAAAGGCAATGGAAAGGGTAAACAAGTTGCGACCTACCAAAAAATGCCTAAGAAGCAGAATCCTCCTAAGAAGAAGGAGATTCCTAAGAAGGATTTGGCTGCTTGTCACCACTGCAACACACCAGGACATTGGAAGAGTAACTGTCCATTGTTTCTAGAGGAGTTACGTCTGAATAAAAATAAGAAGGCTGCAGGGAATGTTGCTAGCACTTCAGGTATTTTTATGATTGAATTATTTTCTTTTCCTCGTAAGCATAATTCCTAGGTATATGATACGGGATGTGGTACTCATATTTGTAACACATCGCAAGGACTTAGAGGAGCAAGGAAGCTGGCCTATGGAGAAAGATACTTGTACGTAGGGGGATGGCATACGTGCAGCTGTTGAAGGCATAGGGACATTCGATTTAGTCTTACCTTCGGGTTTAATACTAGTTTTGAATAATTGTCATTATGCACCTTCTATTATTAGGGGTGTCATTTCAGTTTCTTTGTTATTGGATATTGGTTTTATTCACAAATTTACTAATAATGGAATTTCAGTTTCTTTAAATAATGTTTTTTACTTTAATGCAATTCCAGTAAATGGTGTGTTTGAAATTGACATGGAAAATCATGTATCCAATAGAAATAATTCTATGTATAGCATTAGTAATAAGAGAATCAAGTCAAACTTGGATTCGTCTTATCTTTGGCATTGTCAACTTGCTCATATACGCAAGACGCGCATGGAGAAGCTGCAAAATGATAGGCTTTTGCAAAATATCAATGATGAATCATTTGATAAATGCAAATCTTGTATATCTGGGAAGATGACAAAGAAACCTTTTTCACAACAACTGGAAAGGGCTACAGATCTACTTGGATTAATACATACTGATGTGTGCGGTCCACTTAGACATGTGTCAAAGTGCGTTGCTGTCTACTTCTTAACTTTACGGATGATTACAGTCGTCAAGGTTATCTTTATTTACTTAAACATAAACATGAGGTCATTGACAAATTCAAGGTTTTTAAAAGTGAAGTAGAATTAAAACTCGGTAAGAAGATTAAGACTCTTCGATCCGATAGAGGTGGTGAATATTTAAGCCAAGAGTTTAAAGATCATTTAGCTGAGCGTGGTATTGTCCAGCAACTCACATCACCTTATACTCCACAACAAAATGGTGTATCTGAAAGGAAAATAGTACATTTCTAGATATGGTATGATCGATGTTTAATCTTACAACTCTTCCCTTATCCTTTTGGGGCTATGCCCTTGAAATGGTTGTTCGCATATTGAATATGGTTCCAACTAATGTAACACCCCCAAAATTCGGGTCTAGCGGAAGCATACAAGCAATGGGGTGCTACGAAATTGGTATCACAACACAAGGCGCAAAGAATGGTTTTTATTTCATTAATATAAAAATAAAAGTTGTCATGTAAGACATAAAGTTTACATGATATAAAAATAGTGCGGAAATAGGCCCATAAAATAATTGTAGTAGTAGTCCCAAATGTTCATCAGAGTCGCCTATGACCATGCCCTTTGCCAAGCGCCTTCAATTAGTGAGCTAACGCCTTAAACCTGAGAATACACGCTAAAAGTCAGCTTACGCTGGTGAGTCCATAGAGTTTAAGTTACAAAAACAGTTTTGGGACCTGAAAAGTTTTAGTGCTATGTGTAACTAGAGTAGGTGTAGACTCACAATCACAATCACAATCTCAATCTCAATCTCAATCAATCAATCGTTTATCATCTTAGGAAAGATGAATGGTCATAGTGAGCAGGCCTCTCAGCGGTCACTAGTCAGGCTACAGCAAGGAACCACCCAAGACTGCCCCAAATCTAGGCCGCGATAGCGTCTATTCCAAACTAGGGTCAAACGCCCTAGCTCTAGGTCAACGACTACCTCCGTCTACCCTAAAACTAGTCCACACAATAGCAAAACAATACAGTAGCAGGTCCAAGTAAAACAGTTTGAGCTAGAAAGCTCTCATATAAACAGGCAAGCACAATATGCCTTCAAATACTTAATCCAAATACTTCGATAAATCATTCAATCAATCAATAAATCAATCATTCAATCATTCAAACTTAATCAAATCATTCACGTACTCAAGTAAGCAATCATTGCATTTAGTAAAAGAGCATGTATTCTCCCCCAAAAGTAGTTATGAAAACTTATTTAAAAGAAGGGGGCTATGAACTCACCTTAGCCACAGCAATGCAAAGATCACGACCGACACAACTTGGCATCAAGGGTAAATCACAACAATATCCCAAAAGATGGGCACGACGGCACCAAGTAGTACGAACACGAGAGTACTTCCTAATACGCATACGATAATCTCAAAATATAGTTCGTACAATAATAAAGTCTATAAAAGACGATGTGTCATAGTTTTCGTGGATTACTCAAATCATTACTTGTAAAAAGTTAAGTCTCAATGATTTCGTAAGAAAGTTTTATGTTTCGTGTGGTGTGGTAAGAAGACATAGACTCAAAGTACACTCACTCCAAAACGATAATTACTTCAACGTACAACTCACGCCAAAACGATAATTACTTCAACGTACAACTCACGCCCAAGAGGGAATCGACATAATCGATAGATATTAACTAAAACTCAAGTTAATCAGTGAAAATCTAGAAAATGACGATATTTATATTTGTAATATAAAATAGGTCAATTAGTAAGTTTTGGTATTTTCCCCATAATTCCAAATGGTTTATATAAAACATACTCGTTTTATAAAGAACTCACAAGTTAATAACTATATTATGAAAAAGTTTTAAGGATTTAATAAAACTATACATTTTAAATTCTTTGTCGGGTTTTATAAGAATAATCTTATAAAAGATTAGAAATAAAAGTGTAGTTTAGAATGTTGTATAAATTTCGGCATGACGCGTCCATTTATGTAACTTTCCAAGTCAATGTGACTTAATTAAATCAATTTTCTCAAACAATATTTCCCGACAAGTTAATAGAAAATTAATAAAGAGTATTCATTGTTTATTAGACATTATTAACTTATTGTATAATCGTCACGAATCAAATATATTAAATTCATGACGAGTCTAATATATTGTATTTGCTTCAAGTCAATAAGTCCATATTGCCCAACGTCCAATGTCCAATAAATCCAATAATTGTCCAAACGTAATCAATCTAATATAGTCCAATATATCAAGAGATTTTCTAATAGTCCAAGTAAAATCATTATTTAACCCCTAATTGTCAAAATGAAATCAATCCCATATAAGCCGTTAAGTATAGTCACCAAGTATTTAATCCAGTAAGTATCATGCGTCGAGTCCCCAGGTAACCGAAACTTACCACGCATTCAAAGACCCAAAACAATTAATGTTGTTAGTCCATTTAAATCCATTAACTATTAACACATGCTTAGCTTTTCAAAATTATAACTTCACACCACTTAGTATCAAATACACTATAAATTTTATAAACAAGTACATCTTACCTTATTTGTTATATGTTCTTAGCCAAGCTCAACTATTAACCAAAAAGAAGATGAGCTAGGAATAAATAGGAGAAAAATATAAACTGAGACTGAACTCTCGACACCCTTGTGTCGTCTGAGCCGAGACCCACGGTATGGCAGACACACGCACCCTACGTGGGTGGTGTCTATGTCGGAACCACACAACAACTCGTCCAATATTCAACAACACAATAACAACCAATTCAGACTAGTACCATTTTAAATGTTACTTAACCACACGGGTCTCGACCCGGAATCAAATTGAAACCAAACAAGCGCCCCTTACCAGTTTCTTACCACACAAAACCTTCTCAAAACAATGTTTTCAATCCAGTTTTTAATCACAAGTTACTATCCTTGTTTTATACTCATATTTTTATCCACGAAAACTTGACAATATATATAAATCTGTGATAAATAAAAACAAAAGAATTAGGATATGGGGTCTCACGATTTACCAAATCGAGAACAACGATGAGAGACGTGAGACGAAGAGACAGTGGTGGTGGTATCCTTCGAGTACAACTCGAACCAAAACTCGAATCGAACCGAGACCACTTAGCAAAACCCGAACCAACCAAACCCTAATCAGACAAACGCTTCGCGACTTCAAACGAACCCATAAACATATCCCTTGATCTAGACCCACGGTCGTGAGAGAACAAGAGAGAGAGATGAGGCGAAGGTGATGAAGATACGAACCAAAACAAACCCAAACAAAACCTTCAATCTCCATAAACCATAAACACGAGAATAAATGATAGTTGTGTGTAGATTCGTGACTGTAACGCGAGTAGAAAGTGCGTTTGGGTGAGTTTATCGGCGCGTGGTGTAAGTAGAAATGATGGGGAGGTCGTGAGGGTCACCATGGTGGTGGCGGTGTGGTCGAGTGACCGGCGGTGGGAGCTCAAATGGCCGGAGTTTGGCCGGAAAAGATGGAGGAGAGGTGGTGAAGGAAGGTGTCGGCTAAGGGAGAGAAGGGAAAGGGGAGATGGAACCCTAAAAATGAGAAGTGGGAGTTATAATTCCCTTTATATACTCCCCTAAACTTAAATGAAATATAAATTACAACATGTAAAGTTCGCAAAAGATGAGGGGCGGTTGTGAAAATATTCCACAGGGACCAAAAGCATAATTTCTCAATTCTTTTCCAAGATAAGGCTCGGGGTTCATTTCAACTGTTAAACGATGGATTCATGACACGAGAATTACACCAACGCGCTCAGAATAATATTTCCGATAAAAATGAATATAAATACGTCGAGTTTCTCCAAAAATCATCCGAACCAAAATAAACGATCTTTTCTCCAAATAGAACCAGGGAGAAATTTTGCGGGTTGTCACAACTAAGAAGCTTGATAAAACTTCATATGAATTATGGACTGGAAAAGCTCCCAACTTTTCTTACTTAAAGATCTGGGGTTGTGAGGCATTTGCTAAACGTGACTTACCAGATAAACTTCAACAGAGATCTGTTAAGTGTATCTTCATAGGATACCCAAAGGAAACAATAGGTTACTACTTTTACTTTCCACCATAAATTAAAGTCATTGTGGCTAGGTATGGAGATTTCTTAGAAATAGATTTTATATCTCAAGAATTTAGTGGGAGAGTTTATGATCTAGAATATGATCAAGAAGATACATCACCTTCTGAAAACACTAGCATACTTCCTGTGGAACCTGAAAGTCTAGGTCCTGCACCTGAAGTTGAAGTGGTTCCCATTCGCAGATCTGCAAGAACTGTGAAAGCTTCTGAACGTCTATGTCTTAATGTAGAGTGTGAGGAAACTATACTAGGGGATCTTAATGAACCTACTAGTTATAGGGCTGCCATTAATAATCCTGAAAAGGATAAATGGCAGGTTGCTATGAATAGGGAAATGCAATCCATAAGAGACAACGAAGTCTGGATTGAAGTAGACCTTCCTCCCAATAAGTGGCTCTTCAGGAAGAAATCAGACATGGATGGCAATATACATACCTATAAAGCTTGTTTGGTAGCTAAAGGCTTTACCCAAACATATGGTGTTGACTACGAGGAGACCTTTTCTCCTGTAGCTGACATTAGAGCAATTAGGATTCTCATAGCTATAGCTGGATACTATGACTATGAGATTTGGCAAATGGATGTCAAAACCGCTTTCTTAAATGGTCGTCTAGATGAAGACATCTATATGGCGCAACCTAAAGGGTTTGTGAATCCAGAATTTCTAAATTGTGTATGCAAACTTTAAATATCCATTTATGGATTGAAGCAAGCATCACGACAATGGAATAAAAGATTTGATGCAGAAATCAAAAAGTTTGGATTTACTCAGAATCTTGATGAGCCATGTGTATATCACAAAGCTAGTGGGAGTAATGTTACTTTCCATATCTTATATGTCGATGACATATTGATTATGGGAAATCATATACCAAGTTTAAATGAGGTTAAGTCCTATCTTGGTAAATGTTTTTCTATGACGGATTTAGGAGAAGCAGCATTCATCCTTGGAATCAAGATCTACAGAGATAGATCAAAGCGGTTGATTGGATTAAGCCAAAGTGCTTATATTGATTAAATATTGAAGAGATTCAATATGCAAAATTCCAAGAAAGGATATTTGCCAATACAAGTAGAACATGGCTTAAGTAGTGCAGTATGTGCTTCAACACCTGAAGAGGTAGCACACATGAATAAAGTTCCATATGCTACGACAGTAGGATCAATCATGTATGCAGTGAGAAGCACAAGGCCAGATGTGGTGTTTGCACAAAATTTGACCGGTCGTTATCAACAGAACCTAGGTGGACTTCACTGGCATGCTGTTAAAAGCATTCTTAAGTATTTGAGGAATACAAAAGATATGTTTCTAGTGTACGGGGGAAATCCAGATGCAGAACTTGATGTTACAGGTTACTGTGATGCGTCCTTCCAAAGTCATAATGTTAGCATTAAAAATATTTATAGAAAGTGATGGTCGTTCTCATCGTTTAAATTTAGTGTGTCGTGAAGGTAGAAATAGTTATTGGGCGTTTGGGCTAGTTAATCTAATATGTTATAAGCATTATTAGAAAAGTATTGTAATGTTATGTAAAAGTCCAAGTCCAAGCCCAAGCCCATCAAAGCCTTTAGGGCATCATATCTTGTACTATAAATACACCTCAAACTCTCATTTGAGGTGTGTGCTTGTGTGTGTAATGTGTGTGCTTCTTTAATATATTTCTTATTCCATACGCCTCATATTATACTTCTCAAGTCACCATCTTTCTCATCTCTTTTCTACATATTATACGTGATTTAGATTGATAAAGTTGTGATCTTTACGTATTAACAATTGGTATCACTCGCCAAACAATGATTTAGGAGGAATTTGAGTTTGTGGTTTTCGTATTTCTTAAGCTTTTCTACACGTTCTTATCTCAAAAGTTTGCAAATTTCTTGTTCTTTTTGTGTTTTTAACACTTTTTTGATTACAAACTAGTGTTATAAACCTTTCTCAACAAGAAAGTTTCAATCTTTTTGAACAAATCAAGTTTTAATAATCGTCCTTGTTTTTGTACTTGTTTTCGAGATTTTAAAAATTTTCATAAAAATCATCAAGTTTACAACTTTCTTGTAGTTTTGGTGTTTTTAAGCTTAGAAGTACAAAAATCTTGGATTAAAAACGTGATTTGGGTGTGCTTTTTGATAAAAATAAAATCGGCCAAAATTTGTCCCATTTATCGAGAAACATTGACTCTAATCTATCGAGATCTTGATACCGTGTTCTTCTTCAGACTTGGTGGCTTACTCAGTGGTTTCTATCTTGTATAAGTTAGAAATAACACTTCGACTTCGGATAACTATCTAAATTGTATAATCTAGATAAGTTCTTAAATATTTTCGATAAGCAAATCTTTATCGAGAAAGTTTGCACTTTATCGAGAACTTTTGCCAAACTTTATCGAGAACCTTTGCTGACAGTTTATCGAGAAAGTTTGATAAACTTATCGAGAAACCTTGCAAATACTATCGAGAAACCTTGCCAAATTTTATCGAGATACTTTGCTAACTTTTATCGAGAACCTTTGCTGTGCTTTATCGAGATCACCTAGATTTTATCGAGAAGTTGTCTAACTCATCGAGATTGCATATCTAGAACACTTATCGAAATCACCTTATCGAGAACTGTTATCGAGAACTTTGGCACTTGGGAACCTGGTTGATTTTTGACGACTAAACTTCAATCGGCTATAATTTTTGATCCGTAACTCCGTTTTTGACGAAATACCTGTCAAAACGACCGTGAGATCGAGGAGAACAGCACGCTGAACTTATTTATCGATTCAGGCGAAGTTTCGAGGCCTAAATCATCTCCAAGAAGAAGTTATTGAGGTTTTAAGTTTTTAGAACCGATTTTCACCACAAATTCTACNTTTTGATCCGTAACTCCGTTTTTGACGAAATACCTGTCAAAACGACCGTGAGATCGAGGAGAACAGCACGCTGAACTTATTTATCGATTCAGGCGAAGTTTCGAGGCCTAAATCATCTCCAAGAAGAAGTTATTGAGGTTTTAAGTTTTTAGAACCGATTTTCACCACAAATTCTACACCAAACTTAACTCCTATTTCGTTGGAACAATCCTAAATCAAGTTTATCTAATCATCACTGAATCAATGGCAACTCAATAAGATATTCATGCTGCCGGTGCAGAAAACCGACCTCCTATGCTTGAAAAAGGTGGTTATCTTCCATGGACAAGCCGTATGCTTTGCTACATCAAAACCCAAGAAGATCTTGGTAAACTCATGATCAAATCCATTGAAAACGGTCCATTCCAACCAAAAGAAATCCTTGATCCGGGTAATCCAGATGGAACACCTCCTATTCAACCATTCTATCGTCTCCAAAAAGAAGAAGATTACACAGCTGAAGACTGGAAGCAGATTAGAGCAGATGATATGGCAATGCATGTCATCCAACTTGGTTTACCTCGTGAGATCTTTGCTGCAGTCGACAGTTGTGAAACCGCTTATGCTATGTGGGA
>LBNU01023983.1:0-24882 GCA_014162995.1 Artemisia annua
ATACTACCTTAATAACCTAGTTATGGCCTTTAGTTACAGTTTCTTAAGACGTTCAAGCATGTTACCATATAGAGTATTGGCAGGTTTTTCTTAAGCCTAACATTGATGAAACATTTCATCCCAACAAAGTAATAACACACCAATCAAACCAATAATTAATAGTAGGTTTCATATAATCTAAGCAAACCACAAAGAAAAATCTAGGCCTGCATGTTAATTGAAAGACAAGCATAAGATATAAATTAACCAAACATAGACATATTGTTAATTTAAGTGAGGGACTTATCTTTAATTTGAACATGAAGGATTCAAGGGTGAAAAACCCTTGAAAATACAACCCAAATTCGTCTTTAGGGTTTTTCCCAAACTTGTACCAAAAGTTCCACACTAATGAATGAAAAATATATATAGATTTTACATTCTGACGGCGTCAGGTTATAGGTTCTGACGCCGTCAGCTCGCCGTCATTAGGGTTCTCGGATGGCCTAGATTTACTTCTGACGCCGTCACTCTTTATTTTGCTCCGGGCCGTCACTCTTTAAGTTAACACCTGACGGCCTACTTTCTCTAACACCTGACGCCGTCAGGTGTAAACATCTTGTTTTCTTCATAGGGCGTCTAGTATAATCTGATTTTACTCCTTTGTCAACGTTGGCTGACGGCGTCACCTTGTGACTCTGACGCCGTCAGGTAGGATTTCCAGCTTCTTTTGACACTTTGTCGTTTTCTTCACTTTTGTGCTCCAAAAACGTCCAAATATACATGTTTTCCAGAATTCTTCTCAAAAGTACCTAAAATGACAAAAGGAACGATTTAGGGCAATATTTGATCACATTTACTCGAATTAGGGCTTAAATGACCCCTTAAAACGGGTACACTTTTCGTCTCATCAATGACCTATGTCAATATTGCTTGATTCAATATTTAACTCGAGGTGAGAGGACGTTGTTTGCATTTTGAACTTTTACCTTAATGTTGTGACATTCGTTAGTGTATGACTTTAGGTTTTTAAACATCTATGTTTATTCTTTCTAATAGTTCATCTTCCTTGTCATTTTACGTAACTTGCTTGTTTTACCATTGTTGGACTTTCGACTAAGTCATCATCTACCGAAGATGATATCTTAGAAGGAGGTGGTCTTTTGTTAAATGTTATATTCAACGACTCCTCGACTCTTTAGGTTTCCTTTCTTAAAAACATTATGAATGTTATTTGTTTTGCAAAATTCCAAGAGATACAACATCATAAGACTAAGTGTCAAGTTTGATGTGGAAATCCTAGATGTTTATAAATCATTTTCTCCCAAACACCCTAATGTAAGATAATGTGGTTCATTTTACCTTGTGTGTCTTAAATGAAATTCTACTAAGAGAGTGGTTGAATTAAGACACATTAGAAATCATGAAGTATGGTGTTGAAGAATGTTATATTACAAGCATTTGTTTTACGAATCGTTGCAAGCTTCACAAAAGTGTTGAACATCTTATCACTTAGGAGATTCTTAGTTAGCTCACTTGTAAACAAGTATTAAGTTAGACTTACTCAAGTGTTTCTCGTGTCTATTTCTTAATAGTTAAAGAGCCAAAACACCTTATATCTCCTACTAGTAGTAGTGTCAAAATACCTTGTCGCAAAGGATCTAATCCTCATTATTACTTAAAGCACATAAACATTTTTAGGATACAAACTACTAATACTTCTTACTACAACACTTAATGCAAACAATCAAGAAGCAACAAATGGCAAGATGAACTAATGCGTACCTTTTAAGCTCCATAGAGATGCTATTAAGAGAATAAACACAAGGTGTAACATCTTGGCTTGAAGGCAAGCTTGGGAACTCAATAACTCATAAATTCACGAAGATTAGACAAACATATAAAGGCATAAAACATGATGTTCTTAATCCTTTTATCGTAACTTTCTATTAGAGATTAAATTACTTCTAAATCTCTCTTCTAGGTTTAACAAATTTTACTTGCTTTGTTTTACTTGTTGATGGTGCTTTTGAGTTAAATCCTAGTCCGGTTTTATCTCTAAAAGACTTTTGATTTCTTAACAATCTTTCAAGACATTTTGAACTTTCTTCAAATTTAGCAAGCATTTTTCCTTTTTCTTTTTGTCTTTAAATATCATGTTTGTAATTTAGACATGTTTTGCATTCTAGATCAATTTCAACATTACTTTCAAGTCTAGACATTTTATCTTCTAACATGATTTCCTTTTCAAAATTGTTCACAAGAGATTTTGAAGGTTCATTGTTAAAAATGGTTTTTAGGTCCATGTTACATGAAAGTTTAGACTCATTTTCTATTTTAGAAAACTCTAGGATAAATGTGTCAAAGCAAAAGTGTTTGGTTTCAAATTGTACCTTGCTTGTTGTTTTATCTAGTTGACAATCACTAATCGGATGATTATCTTCATCTACATCCGTGTCATTCCATGATTCGCAAGCAAGTTCTCTTTGACACACGTAATCATCTTCACTTGTACCTTCATTGAAAACATTTAAACTAGTAGTACATGTATTCACTTCTATTAAGTGTCTATCTATTAGTTTTTCTAGAACTTCTAATTCATATGTAAGATCAAATTTATCATCTTTGACTTGACATATTTCTTGATGATGGTTTAACAAATTTTTCCAAATATCATTAGCCGTTTGACAAACAAACACTCTTTCATATTCGACCCTTGGTAAAGCTTTATAAATCATTATCTTAGCTTTAGTGTTTTTATCAAGTTTGGGATAATCATATTGATTTTCAAAACTCGTGTTTGTTGGTTTGAAATCACCAATAGAAATAATATGCCAAAGATCTTGATCAATTGATCTCACATAGTTTTCAAATTTATTTTTCCATTCAAGAAAGTTTTCTTTTTCAAATAGCGGTGGTTTTTGTGTACGTTGCCCTTCTTTGAGATTTTCAAAATCCATGGATCGATCCAAGTTTTAAAATACAATATATTTTAAAGATCTTGAGTAACGTAGCTCTTGATGCCAATTGTGGAAAACTAGAAGGGGGGTTGAATAGTTTACCGCTTTTTAAGTTAATTATCTTTTGAAACTTTCGTATAATCAAAGATATAATCTAAGATATACTTTTCAAATAATCAAAGATATAAGCAAAGATACTATCAAAGATATAATCTAAAAGATAATAAGTAGCAAGCAAGACTAGAGAAAGAAACGATCAAACCACAACACGATTGTTTATCGTGGTTCGGCTACAAGGACTCTTTTTCCTTGCCCTACGTCCACGCCCCGAGTATCCAACTCGAGAGTTTAAAGCACTAGTCAACAAACTCCTTTCCCGGTGGAGAAACCTTTACAATCGTCGCTTACACGTTTATCCGGTACAAAGCTAAATACCGAGTTCTAGTTCGAGGTAGAACCAACCTAACGTCGCCTAATTCCTTTTTCCGACACTAAGCTAGATGTCGAGTTCTTTACCAAGGGTACAACCACTCCCGTTAGTTCTTTTACAAGGGTACAACAACTCCCGACACACTATGTATTTTGAGGCCTAAAATACTAACCGATCACTTCTACACAAGATACAAATCAAGTATAAACTACCAAAGTCTATACACAACAAAGCTAATCAAGTCTTGCAACTTTGAGTTGAAACTTGTAACTTCTTAGATCAATATGTGAACTCCTTTGCTACACAAGAGAACCACACAAGTTAGATCTTACTGAGTTAGATGAGAGAAAGTATGTGAAATATGACTCTAAGTGATGAGAGATTTCTTGCAAGTGCCTTGGTATTTATACCCAAGAAAGTCAGCACTCTGGCGGAAACGGCGGCACCCTCAGAAGGGTTCCGCCCGTGTACCTCCAGGGTTCCGCCAGAGCTGACAGACCAAACTTGCAATAAATCTCTCCAAGACAAACTAGGTCACATCAACTTATTACATGCATTGACTCAATGTGGAATGCTTCCAAAAATGTGTAAGAACTATAGATGGTCAAACACATAAACTTTCCATAAATGCATATTGATGAGATGTGACACTTTCTTTTTAAAGAAGTAAAACCTATGTTATGTTTAAAAAGAAATGTAAAGTCTAGTTATACAAGACTTAAAACTAAAGTGATGTTTTACTATAAGCTAAAGTTTGTACTTTGTCATTAACAAAACTTAGCAAAGATCGTAAAATATAAATAACGTTTTTAGGCGATATTTGTATTAACAGAAACCATTCTCTTCTTGCGGTCATATGAAAAGTAGCTCCCGTATCGAACAACCATACATTTGCAATCTCTTTCTGCCTTCATTTGCAACCGCTGCTTCACAACACAAAACGTTACCATCTTCTGAAGTGCTAGCGATATTTCCCTAAGGATTAGAGGTATTTAAACCCCAAAAATCTTTCTTAAAGTGACCCGGCTTGCCACATTTGTAGCATTTAAAATTCTTTTTCCTTTCTGTTTTAGATTTACCATGATTATAACTCCCACTGGAGCCAGGTTCCATTGACCTCCCTCTCGTCACCACCAAAGCCTCCATCTTTCTTGAACTGGCCTGTCTGTCCTCTCTATTGTTACACCCGTTTTCTTCTTCCAGAATAGCGGCTGCAACATCATCGAAGAATATATAGTTCGAAAGAACATTATTTGTTAAGTTGATGATAAACTGGTCATATGAGTTAGGGAAACTTTGAAGTAGAATTTTAGCACGTTCTTGTGGCTCTATTTTACAACTCAAAGACGTGAGCTGAGAAAATAGAGTATTCAGGTTATTAACATTCCCAATCACTGAAGTAGATTCCGTCATGCGAAGAGCATAAACTTTCCTCTTAAGAAACTTTTTATTGTTGAGCGATCTTGCCTCGTACAATCGAATAAGCTGATCCAAAATCTCCTTTGCACTTTTCTTATTCTCTATGCTTGACAAAACTCCATCTGCTAGTGCCAGATGAAGATTTGCATAGCATTTCCGTCCATCTCGTCCCATTTACTGTCATCCGTGACCTCAGCTGACCTTTCGTCAATGGCCGCTAAACATTTATCCTTTTTAAGGACAGCCTTCATCTTTAATTTCTACAGCGAGAAATATTCTCATTGAATTTTTCAATTTCAAATTTCGTCGCCATTGCTACAATCACAATCTACTTTTCGACAAAACTATTATTTGTTAATAATAGTAAGGAACACCTTTTAAGTGAGTATAGTCTTACTTATCTTTTGATGTTGAGGGTCCACTTATTAGTGGCAACCACCAAGCATATGATAAATAATTATACATGCATCCAACTTTAGCTCTTGATATCACTTGTTGAGAATAGTGACACTGAATTGAAGCAAACCCACAACTAAAATATGAAATATAATAAAAGATGACACACGTATATAAAGTGGAAAACCTCAATAGGGTAAAAACCACGGGTAAGGAAAGTACGTTTCACTATGATGAAAATTAGGAGTTACATCTTCTTTCTAATTACAAGGATAGACACTAATCTTTTGTATATCTTGTAATTAGGAGATACCACAAAAACTCACTTTAACTCACAATCTAGGAGACACTCACTATGTGAAAGTAGAAATGAGATAGGATGCAAATGAAGAAGGATTCATTGCCTTTTATAGGCACAACGTTTTGGCACTTGACATTATGCATGACTGTTGCAATCCAAGTTGACATACTAGTTGCATCCAAGTTGTTGTAAGATTTTCTTTTAGATACAATGTACCTTTAACATGAACAGCCTTGCTACATGGCACCACCTTCACGCATCCAGCCTCATTACGGCTTCCCCTTCACCTGATGCTCCAAGTTTAGAGATGGAGTATGTTTGTGTTTAAACGAATATTTTTATGTCATGAGTTTGATGTTAACCATTATAAAAGTTTAGTGATAGATTTAATAGAAGTGAATACAATGTCAATCTGAATTTACTAGCAATAAATAAGATAACACAAAACACCCCTTTGAGGTATTCAAATACCCCTTGAGTTATTCAAATATTAGTCAACCAGCACTACTCATTCCTACTTTTGTCTTATCAATCATCCACTACCAACCCAACACACAAACACAAGTGCAAACAGAAACACACACTCACTTGTTGCACTTACATATGTCCAACAAACCTTAACCACATACCTTAAAGTCCAAAGATCCTTATCATTATTCACTTGTGTTCCATCTTCATCTCTTTGACCCACAAACCCCTCCATTAAAAAAATACCCACCAAACATTTTTCTTTATTATTTATTCCTTTGTCATATCAAACATATACCCATAATATATTCACTAGCAAAACCATATAATGTTAAAAACCAACATTAATACCATCTTTAAAATAAGCCAAGACTTGTCAAAGGATATTATGGGTATGTTTGGCGAAAGTAACTGTTGCTGGAACTGGTGCTGGTGCTGGAGATGGTGCTGGTGCTGGAGATTATAAAAAGAGATTATTTTTATAAGCTACATGAAGTAACCTTTGGTTTTAAGAGATTATNACTTGTGTTCCATCTTCATCTCTTTGACCCACAAACCCCTCCATTAAAAAAATACCCACCAAACATTTTTCTTTATTATTTATTCCTTTGTCATATCAAACATATACCCATAATATATTCACTAGCAAAACCATATAATGTTAAAAACCAACATTAATACCATCTTTAAAATAAGCCAAGACTTGTCAAAGGATATTATGGGTATGTTTGGCGAAAGTAACTGTTGCTGGAACTGGTGCTGGTGCTGGAGATGGTGCTGGTGCTGGAGATTATAAAAAGAGATTATTTTTATAAGCTACATGAAGTAACCTTTGGTTTTAAGAGATTATGGAAGATTATTTTTTTTAGAATCTCTTATAAGTTATGTCTGCCAAACAAGGATTATTTTTTAAGTAGCTTATTTTCTGAAAAAAATAATCACAATCTCTCAATAATGTTGTGTACCAAACATAACCTATGCATGATTCTTGGATGCTTCTGCTATTATTATGTCATCATATTTTTTGGCATTTATTGTGTGAAAAAACATGATGGTAAAAAAAAAAACATTATAGTTATTTTTTTATACACGTATCTATTAATATCTCATATTCAACCTTGTTTTTTTTATAGTAGCAAGCAGCTTTTGGTGTGAAGAAAAGGTGTCATTTTGTTAAATATGTTGAAGGACTCAAAATCAAGATCAAAAAACTATGTTCATGAGCATCATGGTAGATATGTTGAGACTGACCCAACTGGTAGATATGGGCGGGTAAGAATTACTATATATCATGTTTGGTTTAATGGGTCAGTTTTTGAATGTGTTGAAATGGGTCATGTTGTTTGTTGTTATAGGGAGTGTTTTGGGTTGCTTTTTGAAATGCTTATTGGTTTTAATGATAAGTTGTTTAAAGCAGTTTAAATAAGCAATCTAAAAGACTTCAAAATTGTTTGTGTATCAGCAATAAGCAGTCCCAGAAGCCTTTTAAAAAGTTTAGTTTTTTGGGGTGTTTGGATTACTTAAAAATTTATTAATAGCTTTTGAATTAAACATTTGCAGGCTGGTTATTTGAAAACATTTTATTTCAGTCACAAGTAATCAGATTAGCAGATTGAATTAAAAATGGCTTCTTCTACTTTTTCTTCTTCTTTTTTCTTTTACTTTTTCTTTTTTTATGTGTTAAAGGCAATAAACTGTTTTAATAAGCAATTCCAAACAGCCTCCTATAAAAAGTTTCATTTTTGTTGTTGTTGGAATGTTTGTTGTGGCAGATTTTGAATTTAAGGCCTAGATTTTTATTTTAGTGAATACATTATGTGATTATGACGTGTTTATTGAAAACAGTATGTTTGATTACTTGTATATAAATGTGTTTAGTTTTATCTTGGTATGGTATAACTAGAAACCATCTAAATATAGAGTTTTTTTTAGTTTAGATGGTTTTCTTTATCATCTTAGATTATAATGGAATTTGATTAGTTAAAGTTATGAAGTGATCGAATTTAAATTCTAATTTCATGAGGGGTTTGGGGGGGTTTTGGATTGCTATTCAGCAACAACAGCAATACCCAATACCGCCCGAGCAGGGTTTTGGATTGCTATTGCAAACTGATTATCTGATTATATCGTTTTCAAATCAGTTTTGAGTATTATGGATGGAGGCCATGTGACTTTTTATATGTTTATTTTAGGGTCAACTAATTAGTTTTGAGTAATCAGTTATAGATTAGCTCATCCAAAATTTGCTCATCCAAAATTTATAATCTGGTTCTTCTAAAATGCACAATCCATATCAAAGCAAAATCCTAAATAAAGATTTTGAACTTGTGGAAAGAATATGAAACTACTTTTGTTAGTGTTATTTAATGCCTTTGAAAGATTAGAAAAGAAGAGAATTTTGATGCAAAATTTGATAAGGAGTAGCCTTTTTAGGCATTTTTGTATGCGAGTAAAATAATCTTTGATGGACAGAGTATGTAGTTGGAATCCATATTTCTGTAAACTATAGTGAGAGTAAAATTAAACAGGGATTTTCTAATAACAGAATTCACATTCTTGAGAGAAACGTGCACGGTGCACCTTTAGCGTATATGTCTTCAGTTAGGCCGTTTAATGCTTCTTATGATTTGATCCTCAATGGATCCAACTTATGTGTTGTATTTTTCTAGCTCGTTGCATTCTAGTGTTTCATGAGTAAATAGGAACTTAGGAAGGCTATGTAGGCTTGTTTTAATAGGGTCTAAAAACTAATTGTATTAGCCAAATTGCTTGCAATGCCAAGTTGCATGTTGGTGGATCCAAAATTGCATTTTCATGACAACTTTTTGGTGGATACATTATAAATCCAATCTGCTGTGTTTGTTTTTTTACAAACACATTTAAGGTGGCAATTTTGGCCCCATTCCCTTGTGAACGGGTCAATTTGGGTATGTTATTTTCTCTACAGAGGGAACTAAGAAAGGTTAGCTAAAAAGAATTTGGGTCAACTGAGTTTAACAGGTTGAACTGGAAGTTGCCTAAAGTGTATAGTCAGTCCTTAATCATATCACTTAATTCGAAAAAATAAATTATTATTTACTACAAAGATTTGTAATCATCTGACACTGGTTATTTATACAAAGATTTGAAAATTGAGAAATAGGTCTTTCAGGTCAAACAGAATCGAAGGCCGGCATTAAATATTCTCTGTTTTGAGCCAAAACCATTTTGACATGTTACTGAGCCTACCTGACCTGTCCGTATTGAGTCAAAGTATTCTGATTATTTTGCTTTTTGATGAATGAAATATGATCAGTTTAAGGAAGTGCTCGGAAGAGGGGCAATGAAAACCGTCTACAAAGCAATTGATGAAGTTCTTGGTATGGAAGTGGCATGGGGCCAAGTCAAGCTTCACGACTTGCTCCGATCTCCAGAAGACTTGCAACGTCTCTACTCAGAGGTTCACCTTCTCGGCACCCTCAATCATGAATCAATTATCAAATTCTACACTTCATGGATTGACGTGGACCGAAGAACCTTTAATTTTATTACTGAAATGTTCACTTCTGGAACACTTAAAGAGTAATGCTTTTATCCTACTATTTATTCATGCATTTTTTTATTTTTTTTATTTTTTATTTTTATTATTATTTTTTTTATCCTAGTGCTAATTCAGGAACAACTATTTGTGCATGTGCAGATACAGGAAGAAATATAATAAAGTGGATATTCGCGCTATAAAGATTTGGGCTCGCCAAATCCTATCGGGCCTGATTTATCTCCATGGCCATGACCCTCCCGTGATCCATAGGGACCTTAAGTGTGACAATATTTTTGTAAATGGTCATCTGGGACAAGTGAAGATTGGCGATCTTGGGCTTGCGGCCATTCTTCGTGGCTCTTGTAGAGCACATACTATTATCGGTATATCTCTACCGTTATCTGTGCGTGTATGTTTGTATATTCTTACTTCTTAGCTAGTATTAGAGGGACAGTTTATACCTGAACTTATGTGTATATAGGTTGGTTCCAGCTATGTTTTATTATTAACTTGTCAAACAACAAACAGATCTTTTGTCCATTTTTTTAGTGTCAGTAGGTATTTAATATGTTAAATATAATTACAGAAAGTCCGAAAGTTATATAATAAGAGTAATAATATAAAAACTTCAATAAACCAATTGAAGAGGTAGTATACATGCAGCCTATGAAAATACACTTGGGGCGAATTTGATCCAGTTTGACCTATTTCATTCTATGCTAGTATTTCTGTTTGACCCATTTTGTTAATAAAGATTAATTCGAATTGATCCATTCATAACTACACGGTGCCAAATTGCTACTGCTACCCGATTTGCACATTGATTCAACTATGAATCAACCCTCTGGCTACCCTATGCTAACATTATTGTTCTCCCTTTCAGGCACACCAGAGTTCATGGCACCAGAACTATATGATGAAAACTATGACGAGTTGGTTGACGTGTACTCCTTCGGCATGTGCGTCCTAGAAATGCTAACTCATGAATATCCATATAGCGAATGTACCAATCCTGCGCAAATTTACAAGAAAGTAACATCGGTATGATCAGATTTCACTTACAAAAAAACATCCATATCAGAATTTAGAAAAACTTATTATACAACCCCTTTTCAGGGCAAGCTTCCACGAGCATTCTACAAAGTCAAAGATCTTGAAGCCCAATGCTTTATTGGAAAATGTTTGGCTAATGCTTCAAATAGGTTATCAGCCAAGGATCTAATGCTTGATCCATTTTTAGCAATGGATGAAGACGAGTTGGCACCTGTATCAAAATATGCTCATCTAAAGCCATTTATGAATGATGATATTGAAATTGAGAAGCTAAATTTGAACGGATATGCACCACGAACCAACATGTCTATTGCAGGGAAATTGAATCCGGATGATGGCACCATCATACTTCGGGTTCAAATTGCTGATGCTGAAGGTATTACTCCTTATTTCAACTCAATTTTTGTTTGGATTTGCGTTTCAAAATTAATAATATGATTATTGTGACTTCAAGTCAATTATCCGTTTTTTAGGCTTCCAAAAACAAATCCTGCTTCTTCATATGATATGATCACTTTTCATAATCACTTCATATCAGCCGCAGCAAAACTGATTTTATAAAGAAAGAGAATCACATTATTTACCCCTTCTTTCTGAACTAATTTGAGATAACTTTATCCTCATTCAACAAAGCTCACTTTTTGTTAGAGTTCTTATTTTGTCATTTTATCTATTATTATATCCTTATATTATCGGATTTTTCGAACGCCTAAACATCTAGTTATTTGATTATTACAACTTTTAGCAGCAAAAGCACATCCAAACACTATTTTCGATAATCATATAGCTTATTATTGATCCTGATTATTCAGTATCACATAATCACTTTCAAAATGCACATCCAAACACTCGTTATATCTCTAGGATGATATAAATTTACGACTTAAGAAATTCATCTATGGTATGCAGGTTCAGTGAGAAACATATACTTCCCATTCGACACATTAAATGATACGCCGGACGAGGTTGCATCTGAAATGGTGAAGGAGCTCGAGATTGCTGACTGGGAACCGTCTGATATCTCTGACATGATTGAAGGCGAGATTTCAGCTCTCATACCTACTTGGAGCAACCCGCATAAACTAGATCACTACCAAATACTTAATCTCAATCAAGATGAAGACGATGATCACCACTATCCATATTCGTCTTCTTCATCATCTCAGTTATCATTTTCAGGCATAACCAGAAATGATTCGCTGCAAGGTAAGCTTTAAATTGCTTACAACTGATAAAAAAAAAAAAAAGCTACAAAAATGGCCCCGTGATTTTACTTATAACTATAGGATTGGTCCCTCGGTAATACTAATTACGGATATGCTTCCTAGAAATACTGTTTACTTTCATATTTGGTCACTCAACTATTTAACAAATCTTACTTTTAATCTGTAAATGGTAAAGGACGAAAGACCATTAAGTAAACAATTTTTCTAGAAACCATATACATATTTAGTATCGAGCGAGAGACCAATCAGTAAATATGAGTGAACCACATTGACCATTTATGTTAGTTACTCTAAAAAGCAATTTTTTAGCTGCTCGTTAACAACAAATTATCAAGTTGTTGGTAACTTGCAGCTATTCAAATAGTAACGGTCTAAATTAAACATTAATGCAGGTCACTTATATGATGACACAAGTTCTCAAGGGTCTGTAGTTTCAGGAACATATTCATATTTGAGTTACGGTTCCCCTGAAGAACACGACTATCATACTTCAAGCCCTAAAGACAGGGCTCACAATTCAACTAGGTTTGGTCATGGAGATGAAGCTTCCAAGAATCACGAAAGACAGTCAAATGTGACCGTTGATTCTCATAGAGCTTCGACATCTAAAGCTAGCACAGCGGGTGGACCTAGGCTAACAAGAAACCGCTCATTGGTTGACATGAGAAGTCAACTACTTCATAAATCTTTGGTGGAGGAGGTGAGTAAAAGACGTTTGTCCAAAACAGTTGGAGCTGTTGAAGATGTCGGGTTCCAGAATCCTATTGATGTTTCAAAGTCAAGGCTCGGAGGTGGTCATCGACACAAATACAAAGGGAGAAGAGTTTGACTAGACCCAAATGCTTATTATTCTCCAAAGAAAAGTGTGAGTTGTGGTATGTTTGTATAAGGAACCTGGTTTAGGCATCGTTCACAGTTTTGGTCTGAACGCGATTCTGGTGCCATTAACTAGGAGGATGGTATTGTATCTTGGGCTGGTTCCAAAGAGCTGCCTTAGAGTGATATCACTTTGATCCCATGTATAAAAACGATCAAATCGATAGTAATGTATAAATTTTACTACATAATGTGTGAGTGTTGCAACATTTTTTCCGAATTCGCCTTGTTATAATTTGATACAATTTCTTCTGCCAAAAAAGATAGCTAATGCATTTCAAATTTACGAATTTTTTTACCCCATATATCTGAAATGTAACATGAAAAAGGGGATTTTGAAATCTTGATAAAAAGTTGAATAATTGAGATTCTTCAAATTTTGGCTTCTTAACTATTTCTTGCAGTGACAAAAAGTTATTGCATTTGAATTCAAGTGATTGCATTTTTGGTTATGTCCAGTAAGACCACACATGGGGGTGGGCCTTTTAATGTCTAAAATGGTCAAAATGTCAAATACTTGAATATTTAATAATGTACAATCTTTAACATATGAAGTACAAATTAACATAAAAAACTTTCTATAGATAATTGTCTGTACACTAGCGTTCGGGATGGAAAATGTCATTTTCTTTGGTTCAATCTTTTAGGGAATATATGTAGAAGAACGAGTTGAATAACACCGGATTGAAGTAAAACCGTAACTTAAATATGAAATATAATAAAAGATGACATAAAAATTTAATGTGGAAAACCCCAATAAGGTACAAACCATAGGAAAGAAAAGATAAGTTTCCACTATATAGAAAATTAGGAATTACACTTCTCTCTAATTACAAGAATAAACTCTTTTATATCTCTTGTAATAAGAAATATGTCATAAACTTACTAATAACCTCACAAGACTACGAGAACTTTTGCATGTGTTTAGAATGAGATGATCAAATAAAACAATGGAGCCTTCCTTTTATAAGCAACTTTTGAAGCCAATAACCAAAGAGCAAGCTTACTTCATGCTTCCAAAAGTCATCAATCTTTCAAGCTTCCAAAATCCAATAACTCTTCGATGTCCAACAATCTCCTACTTGAAGATTCGATTGAAACTCAATCAATCTTCATACGTCATCCAACCTTGTCATTTTCGTCGCTTACGTTTCTGCTAGGTTGCATGTGGATCGACACAATATCAACTTGTTACAGTTGATTGCTTTCGTCAGATAATCTGCCAAGTTATCATCAGTGTGAATTTTTTGCATATCAACGATTCCTACTTGCACTTTCTCACAAACGAAGTGATGCTAAACTCGTATAATGATTTGTCTGAATGAAATGTTTGATTCCTTGCTAGATACAAGGCACTCTGATTGTCACAAAATAGAGTAACTTTCCCTTGTTCATGTCCGAGCTCTTCCAACAACATCTTCAACCATATTGCTTCTTTTGCTACCTGAGCAACTGGGACATATTATGCTTCTGTTGTTGATATGGCCACAACTAACTGCAATTTTGAAGCTCAGCTTACTGTTCCGCCAGAAAGTGTAAACACATACCCATTGGTTCATTTGCTTCCATCAAGATCACCTGCATAATCAGAATCAACATATCCTTTTACAGTAAAATCCGATTCCGTGAAACATAATGCAACATCTAAGGTTCCTTTAATGTATCTAAGGATCCTATTCACAGCTTCGCAGTGCTCTCTACCAGGTTTTGCCATGTACCGCACTACTCACACACTAATAGTCTAATAGTCTCTAGTTGTTTAACCTTGTTTGGTGTGAATTAAGTGTTTTTATGTGGTATTTGTGTGAGATATGTATGATATAGTTATGATTAGTAGGAATATGGTACTAAATCCCTTTGCGTGTGAGGTTATTGAAATGGTTTGAGTAGTGTGAGTTTGGTAAATTCATTTTTAATACCCTTGTGGTGTAGAAGTGAATTGTGTAGTTTTGGTGTTTTGCGGTTTTGTGTAACGAGTCTTCGTTCAAGTATTTGAGCGTTAGTAAGTTACGAGGTGGTTGTTTTCATGAGTTATATTTAAAAAGAGTGTGAAATTCTATTTTTGGAAACTTTGTTTTGAAAATGATTATTTTTCCAGTTTGTCGTAAAAGTTAAGGTTTGTCGCGAAAGACGTTAGGTTTTGTTTTGGGAGTTTATAAAAATATCAAAAGTATAAGGTTTTGAGTGTAATAATTAAGTTTAATAAAAAAAAATATAAAAATATAAATATGTATATATAAAATCGGCTAAAGGGTTTACAAAGGGAAAAAGGAAACAAAGTTTGAGTCCAATTATAACACCTAGTCAAAAGGAATACTAGTCCAACCCAAACAAGCCCAACCCCTACCCTTATATACCAAATCAAACGACCCATAGCCTATTTTTCCTGCAATTTTGGTCGAACACAAGGAGAAGAGAAAAAGAAAATTAGGGTTTTGCTCTTGAAGCCAAAAATCAAGCGTAAGGTATACTTTTGTTACTAGTTTTCATCCAATTAATGTTTTATTGTTATAATTCGTGTAATATAAAGTATGATGGAGTTAGGGTTTGTAAACTTCTGTAAAATAATGATATTAAACATGTTAGGATCATTAATTGATAATGGTATGAGGTTTGGTTAAGCGAATTGAGCGTAAAACGCGTTAGTTTTCAAGTTAGGGTTTGGACAGAAAGTTAGGGCTGTAAAGATACGAAGNTTGTGGTGTAGAAGTGAATTGTGTAGTTTTGGTGTTTTGCGGTTTTGTGTAACGAGTCTTCGTTCAAGTATTTGAGCGTTAGTAAGTTACGAGGTGGTTGTTTTCATGAGTTATATTTAAAAAGAGTGTGAAATTCTATTTTTGGAAACTTTGTTTTGAAAATGATTATTTTTCCAGTTTGTCGTAAAAGTTAAGGTTTGTCGCGAAAGACGTTAGGTTTTGTTTTGGGAGTTTATAAAAATATCAAAAGTATAAGGTTTTGAGTGTAATAATTAAGTTTAATAAAAAAAAATATAAAAATATAAATATGTATATATAAAATCGGCTAAAGGGTTTACAAAGGGAAAAAGGAAACAAAGTTTGAGTCCAATTATAACACCTAGTCAAAAGGAATACTAGTCCAACCCAAACAAGCCCAACCCCTACCCTTATATACCAAATCAAACGACCCATAGCCTATTTTTCCTGCAATTTTGGTCGAACACAAGGAGAAGAGAAAAAGAAAATTAGGGTTTTGCTCTTGAAGCCAAAAATCAAGCGTAAGGTATACTTTTGTTACTAGTTTTCATCCAATTAATGTTTTATTGTTATAATTCGTGTAATATAAAGTATGATGGAGTTAGGGTTTGTAGACTTCTGTAAAATAATGATATTAAACATGTTAGGATCATTAATTGATAATGGTATGAGGTTTGGTTAAGCGAATTGAGCGTAAAACGCGTTAGTTTTCAAGTTAGGGTTTGGACAGAAAGTTAGGGCTGTAAAGATACGAAGTTATTTAATAGTTGGTAATGAGTTAGATCACGAATTTTAACTCTAAATTGTAGTTCAAAGAAAGCGCTTTTCAGAAAGTCCAACCACGATTGATTTCGAGGTCAGAAAGTTAGTCTTTTGATTTTTACGAGATAAGGTGTCAAAGCTGTTAAACCGGGACAGAATTTGGGTAAAAGTTTGATAGTGTTTAGTGGATGAAAAAGTGTTATTAAGGTTATCCCTCCTGGAAAAGTTAAGTTTTAGGTTATGTTAGACTCCCACGAAAAGGATTCGCGATAAAAAGTTGTGGAAGTATTTTTATAAAATCAAAAACTTTTGGTGTGCGTTCAGATTCGAATCTGGATAGTTAACAAGTTTGATTTTCTTATGGGTACTTGTGTATGTTATTAGACCATGGTCTTCTGGGATTAGCTTGTATGCTTATGAGAGACCATGGGATTAGCTTTTATGGTCATTATTTTATGTGGGTGAAAGTACCCTAAAATTCTGCGTTTTCTGAGTTTATGAGTGCAAAGGATTTAGTGAGCATTAGTGGTTGATGGTGTTTGGTATGGAGTCTAGGAGATCCATGGTGGGTCATATGAACCTTAGACATCCATCATATGAATATTACATGGGTTATATCTTTTAGCTTGGCCATATGTAATGTGTATTTATTCGTGTGTTGTTTAGATTGTGATTGTGATTTGTTGGAAGCTGCAGAGTTAAGGTGAGTTCATAGTCCCATATTTTTTACTTTGTTTTAAACATTGGGATGGGAATGATGCTTGTCTTAAATGGTTTGAGTTACTGTGATTATGTGTGTGATTTTAGAAAGGCTTGGACTAATAATGTTATCGTATGCATGCTATGTGTTGAATGATATGTGATAATGCTGTGTGGTCCAATTGGAGGGGAGTATCCAATTGGAGAGTAATACTCCTACTCGTTATTGTGTTGTATGGTTGATATGGGATCCAATTGGGAGGATGCTTATCCTGTTACTCGCGCATGCGACCCAATTGATGATGTGGTTTGGAGCGGGGGTCACGTGCCGGCCCGATGGTTGCCTTTTGTGTGATGATTGATTTATGGGTACATGTAGCTTGTATGATAACTATATTTATTTGTCCAGCTATGTTTTATAATCACAGTGAACTGGTTGCCTTGAGAGTGTATGTGTGTCTTAAACCTATGAATCTCACCGACATTATGTTGACGTTTTAAGCATCATTTTCAGGTGAGCATTCTAAGGATAAGATAGAAGGAAGGGACTAGAAGAGACTTTAGTTGCATTTGAGAATGGTTTATCTGCGTGTTGGATTGTATATGTTTGACTTTGTTGAAGATACTTTTGGAGGTTTGATTTGGTTATTTTCTTTTTGGGTATTGTTACAACACTTTGTGTTTGTACTTTGCTCTATCTTATGTGCATGTAGTATTTCTCTATTTAGACACCAGGTGTTGTGATGATATCCATGAAGTTACACACTCGCGTTTCCGCCTTGGCGAGGTGTGACAACTCACACACTACATGTGCAATGTTTAGTCTTGTACAAATCATCGTAAACATTAAACATCCCACTGCTGATGCATACAGTACTCGACACATCTTCACCCTGTCTTCTTTAGTGTTAAACTCACCTTTGATGATAACTTGACATTAGTAGGAAACGAGGTTGATATTGACTTACAATCTTGCATATTTAACCATTGCAAGATTTTCTATATGGTAATAACTATTCTATGAAATCCAAATCTTCCTACTAACTCTATCTTAGTGAATTTGCATCCTTAGAGTCTTGTCTGCGGATCCAAGTTCTTTCATCTCGAATTCCCTAGCCAGTTGAGCCTTCAGTTTACCGATACGATCTTTGTTGGGGCCTGTTACCAACATGTCGTCAACATATAACAGCAAAATGATAAAATAATTATTTCTAAACCTCTTGAAATATGCACAAGCGTCTGCATGTAGTCTGTAATATTCAAGGCTCCTGATGAAAGAATCAAATATTTTGTACAAACACCTCAGTACCTTCTCTAAACCGTACAAAGATTTGTTTAACGTGCAAACCAAGCTTTCTTTTCCTTTTTGTTCAAAACCTTCAGGTTGGAGCTTGTAAATTCCATCTTCAAGATTTCCATGAAGAAATGCGGTTTTCACATCTAGCTGCTCTAGATGTAAATCATATGTAGCATACATTTCTAGAACCATTCGAACTGTTGTCATTCAAACCACAGGGGGAAACATTTTGTTGAAGTTGATTCCTTCTTTCTGAGCATGTCCTTTAACCACTAATCTTGCACGATACCGCTTCACTTGATCTTAATTGTTTCTCTTAATTTTATACGCCTATTTATTTCCAATAGGTTTTCTACCTCCTAGTAGTGGCATCAACTCCCATGTTTTATATTCTTATGAAGAGCTTCAGTTTCTTCTTGCATTAATTCCATTCATAGCGATGCATCTGGGTTATTCAGTGCCTCTTGAAGAGTTGACAACTTTCCCTCCTTTGTAAGAAGACAATATGCAACATTGCTCTCCATAACACAATCCGAGTGCCACACTAAACGTTTTCTTTTACGATTACGAGTACGGGTCGCTGGAGCATGAGACTCATTTGTCCCATTCACCTCATGTTATGGTGCAGTTTCAGAAGAATCATTAAGTTGAAATTACTTTTCCATTTGTTGAAGTAGTTTCTTTTGTTTTGTATTCATCTTCTCCATTATCTTGAATTTTGTCTTCCGTAAAACAACATCTCTAATGACAAATACTTTGTGGGATGTGGGGTCCCACAAGCGATACCCCTTTACTCTGTCAGCATATCCCAAAAATAAGCATTTTCTGAATTTCGGATCCAGCTTTGTAGTTTCTTGGTTATTGTACATCATGTACATAGAACTTCCATATACATATAAAGGTCTGAAAAAAATAATTGACTGGCTTCCGACCCACATTTCCATCGGTGTCTTCAACTCAATTGCAGTTGAAGGTGAACGGTTTTATCACATAATAGGAGGTATTAACTACTTCTGCCATAATGATTTTTCTAAGCTTGCAATTGCCAACATAAACAGTAGCAACAAGCTAGTTCACCCACGGAGTTCTTGCTTTAGTCTTACTGGATGTCTTGGCTAAGCAAGGCCCAGGCAAGCAGGAAGCCAAGCGGAAGCGGGCTACTCCCCAAAAATGCCCCGCACCTAGGTTCATTTGTCGTTGGGATTACTCTTGCTCTTTCTTACAAGGTTCTGTTCATCCGCTTTGCCACTATATTTTGTTGAGGAGTGTATCTCGCTTTGAACCACATTTTGATTCCTTCTTCCCTGCAAAAAGTATCAAATTCATCACCAGTGTATTCACCTTCATTATCTGTCCTCAAACACTTTATCACCTTTCCGGAATCAAGTTCAACCCGATCATTGTAAACTTTAAAAACTTCAAACTCATCAGACTTTTTTGATTGGATACACCGAACATCTCATGGAATAATTATCAATAAAGATACAAAACGTTGATCCTCCTAGGGATAGAACTAGTGTCGGCCACACATTAGAGTGAACCAATTCTAGAACAAATACACTTCTTGAATTTGATGTATTGAATTTTAGGCGATGCTACTTGCTGATAACACAATGCTCACAGAAAGGTAAAGAAACCTTTGTGAGACCAGGAAGTAGCTTTCTTTCCACAAGAAGATTCATTCCTTGTTCAGACATATCTGATACCATGTTACTATAGCTTTATAACTCAGACCATGTGAAGCAACATATGTTTCTGCCTCCTCCATTATCACTCCTTTCAGTTGGTATAAATTTGTCACCTTTCTCTTTTTACAAGCATACCATTTATGATTTTCATGATCTTGTTTTATATTTCCACCTTAAAATGAAGATCATCCAATTGTCCTAAAGACAATAAGTTTTTCTTTAAGCCCTCCACGTATCACACATCAGGAATAGTATGAAATGTACCATCATGTATCTTCACCAAGATACTTCCAATTCCAATGATCTTTAGATCATGATCATTGCAATTGTATTTAAATCCGCCTTCAAAGATTGATTTATATTATGATCTCATTCTCTTCTAACGATCACATGAAAAGTAGCTCCCGTATCAAACAACCATACATCTGCAAATCTCTTTCTGCCTTTATTTGCAACTGCTGGTCCACATTATAGGGTGTTCCCATCTTCTGAAGTGCTAGTGATATTTCCTTGAGGATAAAGGTATTTAAACCCCAAAAATCCTTCTTCAAGTGACTCGGACTGCTACATTTGTAGCATTTGTAACTCTTCTTCATCCCGGATTTAGATTTACCATGTGTGTGACTCTCACTGGCACCATGTTCCATTGACATCTCTCTCATCACCATCAAAGCCTCCACCTGTCTTGAACCGGTTTTTCGTCCTCCATATTAGTGCGCCTATTTTCTTCTTCCAGAATAATGGATGCAACATCATCGAAAACTAGATAGTCCGAAAGGACATTATTGGTTAAGTTGATGATGAGCTGATCGTACGACTTAGTTAAACTTTGAAGTAGAATTCCAGCATGTTCATGCAGTTCTATTATAGAAAGCATAGAAGTGAGTTGAGAAACTACAGTTTTCAAACTATTGACGTGCTCAATCATTGAAGTAGATTCCGTCATGCATAGAGCATATAGTTTCCTTTTAAAGAAAAATTTATTGTGGAGTGATTTTTCCTCGTACAATCGAGCACGATTATCCCATATCTCATTTCCACTTTTCTTCTCCTCTATGCTTGACAAAACTCCATATGCTAATGTTAGATGAAGATTTGCAATAGCATTTCTGTCAATCTCGTCTCATTTACTATCATCCGCAACCTCATCTGGTCTTTCACCAATGCCCGCTAAACATTTATCTTTTATTAGGAGAACTTTCATCATTAGCTTCCACAATGAGAATTTACTCCCACTTTTCCGATTCCAAATTTCGTCGTTATAACTACAATCACAATCTTCTTTACGACAAAAATATTATTTGTTGATAAGAGTAAGGAACACCTTTTGAGTGAGTATATTCTTACTTATCTTTTAATATGGAGGGTCCACTTACTAGTAGCAACCACAAAGCATACGATAAAGAATTATACACATACCCAACATTGGCTCTTGATACCACTTGTTGTAAAAAGTGACACCAGATTAAAACAAAACCGCAACTTAAATATGAAATACAATAAAGGATGACACACGAATTTAACGTGAAAAACCTCAATAGGGTAATAACCACGAGCAAGAAAATATATGTTTCAATATGTAGAAAATTAGGAATTACATAGATACACACTTTTATATCTCTGTAATTAGGAGATATTTCACAAACTCTCTAATAAACACACAAGTACTAGAAGACCTTAATTTGGTATGTATTTAAATGGGATGATATGGGATTAAATGAATAAATCGAGCCATCCTTTTATAAGCAGCTTTGGGAACCAACTAACCAAATGACAAGCTTACTTCATGCTTCCAAAAGTCATCAACCTTTCAAGCTTCAAAAGCCAAAAACCCTTCAATGTCTAACAAGAGTTACATAAACTTGAGAGAATCTCAATATATAAAAAGATTACTGTAACAGCTGTCAGATATGATCAAAAACATTAAGCCCTTTATAAACTTAAAGGAGTGAGCAATAGCAACACTTCACCATGTTGAACCCGAAAAATACCTGATACTCCATTGGCCGTTATAATAATGTTATGTATAGTAAATCTTATGTTCTGAAGAAAAAATGATCCCATATCAACGAATCTAAGTAAAAAAATTTAAGCTTGAATCATAAAGCCATATATATGTTTTGACCTAAAGACCTCTAAATACGTAATTCATTACTCAAAACATCCATCTTGACACATGTAAGATATATCAACCCCCATGTCATGATAATGGTTACATATATTTTTCAAGCATCCATAAGTAAAGGAGAATTGCAAAAATCGTCCTTGTAGTTTGGTCAAATTGCAGGTTTCGTCCCTAACGTTTCAAGTGCAAGGACTGTCCCTATCGGGAAATTGTAGTCGCAATTTTTCGTCGTCGACCATAATAAAATGACTGAAATGCCCTAGTCTTCAACCACTGGAGCTGTTTATTTGAATTTATTTATTTCTTATATCCTATATCCTAGTCGCAATTTATTTCTTCCTTGTACTCCTAGTTCCAACAAAACAAGCACATTTTTTTTTCTTATATCCAAACAAAACATACACACTCCTATATATATAAACGTATATAAAGATCATTTTCCGCTAAAATTCATCATCTTTAATTTTCTACACACATAGATTAACATTATCATGTGATATGTTTGTGGTACCCGATAAGGGACAGGATAGAATAGTGTTGGGTCAATATTTTACCCAAATATTCCTCACAAGTATTTGAACATAAAATAGCCAAGTCACTCAATGAATAAAATAGTAAATTACTATTTCAGTGAGTGACATATAACCTTTAACATAAACAAGTCACTGAGTGAACAGTCACTCAGTGAGTTACCTTCAAGATGTTCGGACCAAGTCTTAAGAAAAGACTTTCTATTTAGTGAGACGGTACTCAGTGAATGGCACCTGAACCAAAGAAGGAGGTAATGGAGTTAGTGAGTGATGACAATAACTCACTAACTCCCTCAAGCTATCTCTGAACAAACATGCTCCCTGAGGATGCCTCATGCTTCCTGAGGAAGCCTCATGCTCCCTGAGGATGCATCATGCTCCCTGAAGATGCATCATGCTTCCTGAGGGTGTCTCATGGTCCTTGAGGTATTATGACAACAAGTACAAAAAGGGAGTCAAAGCAAAGTACAAGAATTGCCATAGAAGGGGGAATCTAGTTATGACAATTTCTAAAGGATGTTTGGTGCTTTTCCAAAAGAGGAAGATGAATGAGGACCACTTATAGTGGATGACAACTCACACCTAACCCCACATACTTTGCTATATATATATGTTTGTTGTAATAGAGATAGTTATCCATTCCTACAGAATATTAGTTGTTAGGAATATCCTCTCATTGAATCTCAAGCTTAGCTTGGATCAATGAGAGTTTATTGTCATTCTAACGGGGATAATATACCGAAATTATCCCCGTAAAGAAGCTGAAGATGTTATCATGTAGTCATATGTATATTGAGTAATCTTGTAACTTTGTTCATTATTATTAATGAAGTTCTTATTTATGTTTATCAATATTTGCTCAATTTCCATGGACCAACAAGTGGTATCAGAGCCAGAGGTTCATTCTTATGAGCCAGATCCATGTTTGATTACGGATAACATTCTTCAATTTCAAGAAATAAATGTAATCTTCAAAAATCTGCTACTGGTGTAGCAATTTTTGAGGGGGAGAGATATATTTATTTATGAATGACAATATATACCTTTTCCCTATACCCCGCAACCACCACCACATAAACCTAATCTTAATCCGTTCACACACACCACACACAAAAAAAAAAAAAAAAAAAAAAAAAAAAAAAAAAAAAAAAAAAAGAATACACCAAACACAAATGCATAAACTCAGATCCGAATTTATGTAGTCACAAAAAATTCATCACCAAAAAAAAACCCAGATCCACGTTCACCATCAAAAAAATTGTTACTCAAAAAAATCAGTAACAAAAAAAACCAAAACTCACAAGAAACCGACACAAAAATCACAATCCAACAGAATCAAACCCATCTACTTCTCATCAAAAAGATGAAAACCCAGATAAACAACACTCCAAACAAACACACTCGATCTAAAAATCATTCATATAAACCAAAAATCAACCCACGCAGAACTCTTGATACAAAAAATCAAATTTCCCGTGACTCCCATGACTGTTACAAATCCGGTGACGCTGGTAGTTACGGCGGCGACTACAACTAACCATAAAATGGTTGTCGACTTCAGGAGTAGGGTGCTAAAGGTGATATGGGTTTCATCCCGTTAGAATGATTTGGTTTTTTTAGGAACGGTTGAGATAAAGATAGGTGTGATTCAGAGAGAGAGTGAATCAAAGATTGGGGTACATAGATGTGATGAGGTATTAAATTAGGTCAGATGTGGAGATTGACTCAGTGGTTTTTGAATCGGATTTGTGGTTTGTGATTGTGAGTATAGGCGGTGATGAAATGGTGTTATGGGTACCTGAAGATATCAGTGGGTACTGTGTAGTACTTGTAACATGGGTGTCAAATATGTGTGGTACAAGACTGAAGATATCAGTCTTAAATAAGAAGGGAGTGGTAATAGATTCTCGGGGTAAGCCTGAAAATGACCCTAATTTGTGGTTGCATCAGGCGGCGAGAAGTGTTGTATCAGGGAATGATGAAGTCGAGGTTGTGGTAAAACCTGCCACTTGGTCTGATATAAAAAATTGTATCAGGCGATAAAGAGTGGTAAAAAGGGAATGTTAAGGAGAGGCATTCGCAACTATCAGTGAATGGGTTGTAATACCCGAGTCCCTGAAAATGGGAGTAATTCAGAGAAAGGGAAGTTAAGGGAGTGACTGATTACTTCAGGCTAAGCCTAGTGTTGTCAATCAGTGAAGCGCAGCGGAAGCGCGGTGAGCCCATAACTCACAAACTCTAATAAGAGTCAAAGACTCAAGGGGTGGTAAGAATCAGTGGTTGTTTGTTGTTATGAGTTCACTAAAGAGAAAAATGTTCTCATTAGGGACTGAAATTTGTTTCAGTGTGTTCTTATGTTTTGAGATATTTTTAAGTATCAGTGGAGTTATGGTGGCAGCATTTTAACAAACCCAAAACTGAACCCATGAACTCTCACTC